>VWZI01011660.1:218100-314622 GCA_013396835.1 Psilopogon haemacephalus
AGATTAAAAAAAAAAAAAAAAAAAAAAAGTAACTAAAAGGAGATATTGCAGCAATTAGCAAATAACTGATTTCCAGTTATTTCAACAAATGCCTTCCAGAAAGTTAGGCACACCTAATAACTTCAGAGAATACTAATCCAAGCTTTCCAAGAACAGATAGAAAGACTACATCTAGAATATGCCATAAAGTGACTGGTTTCTTCAAGTAATGTTCATAACTTTAGCAAAGTGTAAGGAAAAAAGGAGTAAAAATCACCAGTTACATAAAGCTACAGATTTGAGATTTTAAAACTTCACTTAAAAAAGGCCTGAGAAATAACCTTTTGATTTCACTACACAAAAAGTTCTCCTTGTGTCTCAGTTTACCATATTCAAGGTCACTTTACCACAGCACAATATGCTAAAAATTTTTCAAGTATCGTCTAAGGCTGAGTTTGCCAAATCTGTTTTAAGCCTGACGCACATTATCTGGAGTGCTGTTTTACATAACATGCTGCTGCTGTCAGGTGCCGTAGTTTAACATTACTGTATAAGTGCAGAGCTGTATTAGCATGCTCACTGCTTCTCTTTCCCCATTAAGCATTCAGATAACAGCCTTCCATGAGCTAAGCTTAACATTCAGCCCTGCAGTAACAGTGCCAGTGTGCTTTCAGAGATGTTTACCAGGGAAAAGTACTAATAATAAAACTCTCATAAATTACAATGACAAATTATCTTTCAAGAAAGTATTTTTCTGTTTTCTGTTTAGGTAATATAAGTCACATAACGCCGAGAAGAAACAAAGTTGACAATCCTTATGCAGTGTTGCGTAACACCTGTATACCCTGTAAAACCAGGTTTTCTATGAATTCTCAAACAAACAAAACCAGAATGTCTAATTATTATTTTATGGGTTGTGACTGAAATAAACATGACGACGGAGATACAGGATTCACAATGATGCAAGCAGCATTTGATATGCTTCACATATGTGGTGTGTTTTCCTTTAATTTTTAATATATTTTCTTAAGAGGCATAGATTATAAACTTTTGTAAATCAAACTATACTAGATAAAAAAAGACGCTAAGCCTTATCCTACAGTTTCAATGGCTTTAACTCTACTTATCAAATATCTCAGCAATCCTTCCTCAAACTGACAGGGTTTGTGTACAGAACCATTCAAATACGCCCGTCTGCAAAACTTTCTAGGATTGTGCATATAAACAGCACTTGAGAGACGGTCCAGAAGGTTAAAGAATGATAACCCAGATAAGCATAAAATGCAGCAGTCCTCATGTTGTAGTTGAAAGAAGAAATGCTCTAGCACTCTAACATGCTTTCCACTGAAGGAAATAGAAGAAAGGATCCTCCACAACAACAACAAAAATGTATTAGTCTGTACTCAGCGAGTAAAGCGCCTGCAAGTTAGTGCGAACCTTGGTGTGGAGGGAGTAGGGTGAGAGAGGTGGGGGTTTTCTTACTCTATTTTTGCAGGAGTGTGATTGCAGCTTCTACGCTGGCGAGGGCTGCTCGGTCAGTATCTGCAGTACGCGAACACACTGACGAGTAAGGAGGCAGCAGGCAGCGCGCAGAGGCGCATGTGGAGAGGCGGTGGGGGCGCGCTGGCCATGCCGCTTGCCCTCCGCCCGGCTGTCCGCGCTCCTCCTGCCCAGGGTACCCAAGCCGTGCCGCCGCAGCGCCTAACCCCTCTCACTTATCCCGGCATCGCCAGCAGAGCGAGCGGTTACCGGTCCTCCGCCCGCGCGTACGTAGGGCACACGCCACTAGGCGGACAGGGAAAGAGCTGGGGTCCGGAGATGTCCCCGAAAGGACTCCCCCAGGGCAGCGGCAGCAGAGCGCACCCTCCTCCCGCCGCCCCTCCTGGCTCCCACCTCGACGCCAACTGGACCAAACTCCCTCCCCTAGACACGGAGTCTTGATGCCCCACGCCCCACAGCTCTCATCAAAGCAAGCTCGAGGAGACACCCTCACAGCCTCGGCTCCATGCCCCACGCCAGCATGGAGATGAAGGAGGCAATCCCAACGCTTACAGTTCGCAGGAACTGGATCTCGTCCTCGCCCTCTCCCCCCTCGGCCATGGCTCCCCTTCTCTGTTCTTCTCCCGGGCGGCGCTCCCGGTGCCCGAGTGTGCGGTGGCGACGGTCGCACCCCGCGGGGAGGCGGCGGCTGCAGCAGACTCACGGCTCCGCCGCACCGCACTGGGGCAAGTGCGATGGCAGCACCGCCGCCAGCGCCAGCCCGGGTCGGTCCTTGCTCCGAACAGGGTGCGGGTGCCTGTATGCCGGCAGCAGGTTAACAGATCTACCCAGGCACCTTACTGCCAGTGCCTGCTACGGGGGAAGGGGGATGCGATTAACCGGGGGAGGAGGGGGAGGCGGAGCTCTCCAGGCCCCCCCCCGCTGCTGCAGGTGATCCGCAGCCCGCTCCCTCCGCACAGCAAACCTAGCGCCAGCGCCCCTTACTGGCTGCTCCGCAGAGAAGCGGCTGACGGCTCTCTCTCCCGCCGCCGCGGGGCCTCGCCACCGCGGCTCGGTTTACGCGACTGCGGCCAGACCTACCGACCCGAGACGGGCGGCTGTGTCATACGTAAACTCACACAGTTCGGCTCCTAAGTATGTCTCAGCTCCTTTGGGAGCTATGGGGTACGCCGACGCCGTATCTGCTGAGGCGAGTCTGTCCCTCTTGAGACGCAAAATGTGCCGCATTGAGAGGTACCTCAGGGAGGGAGGATATCAGCGGCTTTGCGAGAGTTCTTTTGCCAGCCGGCAATACTCTGAAGGAAAAGAGGTGGAAGGTGTTGGCGTCCAAACGTCGTGTGAGTGAGCTTAGTCCAAGGTGAATGAACAGCCTTCGGATATAATTTACTTGAAGAATACCTACCATGCGTTTGCCGTGGGATAAAGTGGAAGGTTGCCGTGGAAAATCTGCTCTTTCCTGAGTATTCGAGCAGACCATACCTTAAGAAGGACACATTAATTACAACAATGAAGAAGCTAAAAAGAAGTCTGCAGCGCATAGTAGCTGCAGCTCTTCTAGCATCAACAGCACTCAGGAATAAATATATAATGGACAGGTTCTGCTGTGATGCAATGGTCATGAGTTGAAGACAGTAGAATGTCTTTAAAAGTAGTACAACACTGGATCACTGACAGAGTAAAATGTGTGTGCTTTCGAAGGACCAAACCAAATAACAATCATAAAATCACAATAATTTTGGTAAACATAATGGCTAGCATAACAGAAGACATAACATTTCTTGAGATGTCATACCCATAATTTCTAACTTTACTCTGCTGAAGAACGTCATGAAAAAGTAGTATTAAACGTTTCTGAGATTTTATCATTACTTCCAGCAGGAGAAAACCTATTCATCTAGCACAGTGGAAATTGCAAGAGCAGCCAAGACTTCTAAGGTGTCCAGAGCAAGTAATGTATGAGCATTTAATACAAAGGTTCTACAGGTGAACTTGAGGGTTACGACAGTTTAAGCATTACCTTCATAATTTCCTGGTTTCAGTTACTGCTGACTTGAAGAGATTTTTACCTCTTAAATTTACTCCTGATTGAAAATTATTTTCTTCTGAGTATGATAAAATACCAAAAGACATTTTTTTCATGTTACTGTAATATCCTACCCTGTTAAATATCCCTTCCTTCAAGTTACAGACCCTTATTAAAAGGAGAAGCCTTGAGTTTGTGTAACTTTTAAAAATCAGGTTCTTGTACTTTATCTCACGTACAGAACAAGTCAATTCCAATGCAACAATTTGTGAATATTTTTCATATGGATGTAAAGCTCAAGTCATGTAGTTTTGCCAGACCAAGGTCTGGTTAGGTCGTAGAACATCCAGAATGCTTTCCATTGTGCATTGAACTTGAGTAGTAGATTAGATGTTTTCTTTATTTGCTGCATGTAAGGCAAGGACATGAGGTGATCCTGCTCTGGCAGGGGGATTGGACTTGATGGTCTCTAGACGTCCCTGCCAACCACTAGCATTCTATGATTCTATAAAGAAAGGGAGGGAAATAACCTATAAATACTCCACAATGACATCAGTGGCTGAAACATTTTGTACAGTTTTCAGTATAACATTATGACATAATGAAAGTCATTCCAAGAACCTGGCATTTAGCAAGATGCAAACTATAGAAGGTTCTCCATGATAATGCAGTAATATTTCTCTAGCATGCAGATTATTTATGTCTGATGTCAGTGAAATGTCTGCAGCATGTTTTCAGACAGCAGATAATTCTCTTTGTTGTGTTCTTTCACATGCATCCAGTCTCATGAAATGGCCAGGAACACGTATGATATTATTAGCCCTCCACAAATTTGCTGGAATCTCCCAGTTTTTCCAAAAGATATGCAGCAACAGAGAGACACACACACCATACCTAGATACATAATTTATTTAGAAAGCAAAGTTTAAAAGTAGCAAAGGTAATATATTCTTCTGGAAACTTTATGAGGACAGTGATAAATACTATGTGTAGTTGGAAGCACAGCTTCTAGCTAAATCATTCATCAAAGACAAATATTCATATGTGTATACACAAAGAATATTATATGCACATATGTGCAAAATAGATACTTAATATATTTATATAATATACATAACATGCAAAGTCAGCACATGCACAAAACCACTGGAACAAGCTAAGTAAATCCCTGATGGACACAGCTTTGATCACCTCTAAATTACCTGCCCACGCTAATCAGTTGCAATGTGTGTGCCTCTGCCTTTTCCACTCAAAACATATAGACTCACTCTACCTATGTGAAAAGATAGGACTGTTTTCCAAACGTTCAGGATACTGTACTAGTGTGCCTAAAAGGAATGCACTTTGGTTGATGTGAGGTTTTAATCAGTAGTTATGCTTAATTGCATTGAATAATTAAAAACAACTGATTGTTTTTAAGTGGAAATAACATCATTGCTCCTGTCATAACAGGAAGTAATGCAAAGTTTGCACAATAGCTCATTAGGTGAACTTGTGGGAAAATGGAGAGAATAAACATCCTCCATGGATGGTCTTTACTGGTGGAATTCAATGGAGTTGCATCTTTTTGTGGGGATCCTTGTGCTACAGGACTGCCAGTCCCAAAGTTTGAAATGCCTGTCAACCCCATAGCAATTGACTTTGTGCTCCCCACTCTTACTTCCTTATTTCAATCTACATTACATCTGATTATGCCCACTGTTTTCCACAAGTACAAAAACATTTATTACCAGCTGACAACTCTGCTTTCCAGAGTTAAAAAAATAAAAATTCTACTTCTGCAAAATAATCCCATACTGTCTTGGGAAGTTAATTTTTTAAACACACTTTCTGAAGAATAATTTTTAAAATTAGTGAGAAAAATCATTGTTCCCTTGCAACTCTAATTTATGTTTTGCTAGCTAAGAGATTGTCTTATGACTTACATATAGTATGTCTGCTTCTTTTTCATCTGACCTAAAAGCAGTCTTTCAATTTTTTAGTCCAGAAGTTCTCCCACTTTATGTGATCTGATGCTTAACACATAATTGTTCTTACTATGCTGTTCTTAAAATCCCATTTGAAATCTGCCCATCTTCATGCATATTTGTAGTTGTCACTGTAACAGATACTTATAGTGCATTTGCCTTTGGACAGCAAGAGTTTCAGCCTGGACAAGAGAACCCTCTGGGGAGACCTAATAGGGGCCAACAAGAAGGCTAGAGAGGGATTATTTACAAAGGCATGTGGTGATAGCATGGGCCGGGGTCGGGGGTGATTTTAAATTAGAGCAGAGGAGATTTGGATTGGATGTTAGGAACAAATTCTTTACCATGAGAGTGGTGAAACACTAGAACAGGTTGCCCAGGGAGGTATTTGAGGCTTCATCCCTGGAGATACTACAGGTCAGGCTCAGCAAGACTAAGCAACCTGATGGTTGGATGTTCCTGCTCACTGCAGGGGGATTGGACAAGATGACCTTTGGAGGTCCTTTCCAGATCAAATAGTTCTATCGTTCTATGAGTTTCTTGTCCCTGCAGTCCTAGTTTATCAAGGCAGCAGCACTATAAGGATCCATTATAGGCCCTTAACAATTTTCACCAAAAATACATTTCTTGGTATAATGCAGTGGCAGCACAGCTACACTAACCCAGCAGAATTCTGAACCGAACAAAAATTGACACTATTGTAAGAATTTCAGTGCTTTAATGTCATACATTTTGGTCCCCTAGCTAAGGAAGCTTATTATGATGTTAGAAGATGCATAGATACTCAAACTAATAATTATGTAAAACAAACATTTGCTGCCTACAATATTAGTTAACAAGCATTGTGAATGTTCAGTATTCAGTAACATGAAGGGAACCCCCAGACATTTGTTTTCATCTAGCAGAATATACTACCACACATTTTCTTCCCTATTTAGAAGCACAGAATAAGATAATGCCAATAGGAATTAAATGGTGCAGATACTATCCTTTCTTTCTCGTGTTGTTCTTTCTTACAGCATGTCAGACTTCTCAGCCAGATATCAGTCTTGAAAGCATGTTATTCCAAATAGTGTAAAACTAGAGAAATTGCATCTCCTATGGCCTGTCATAAATCAACACTACTGTGGTCAATGAAATGGAAGCGGAGTAAAATCTATGCCAGTATAGGTCCCAAAGTGACTTGAAAACAAGAAGAAAATTAGTAGACCAATTCCACATTGACTTTAAAATGAGATTTTACTGCAGATTAGCACAGTTTAAAGAAGCATAATTATAGCTAAGACCACAAAGTTATGTGCTTATCATGATTCCTCCAGAGTTCAATAACATACTGCATTTTCTTTAGTTAATGCTTATCCTGAACACAAAAAATACAGTACAAACGTTAATTCCATGTCTGCCATTAAGTATATTTCCTGCATTGTATAGGTTGGACTTGATCTCCAAGGTCTTTTCCAACCTGATTAATATATGCAAGAATTTACATAGGAATAGAGTCATAAAAAATTTCAAACATTGAAGATTTTTATAAGAACTTTGGTTTAGAGCATAAGCAAAGGCAGCTCATTACTTCTTGCTTAATTACTCACAAAGTCTTCTGAAAAATGTGCATTTTGCATTTGGACACATACAGTCATTTTCTAAGACCTTTTTCTGTTACTTTGCCATCTGTTGTCAGCAGCAGCTAGTGAGCTTGTGCCTAACTGTAGTGTGAAACACGGCTCTGGCAAAGTCTGGGAATCTACACTTGTCACCCTACACCAAGAAATTGTCACTATCTGAGACATCATTTCTGGCAAAGCTCAAAGCTTTTGATTTCTATTTTTATTATTGGGGGCGGGGGGCTGGTCATTAATACTAGTGACAAGCTATGGACCTTGTGTTTAGATTTGGGAGAGTACATTTGCTTGGATTTTTATGTTCCTGTCTCCTTGTAGTGCTCTTTTAATCTTTTTGTAATGGGCTTTCTGATAAATTCACTGGAAGCTGTTGGGAGGCATAAACCCAGAAGAAATTAAATTTTTAAAGGCTCTTTTTTTTTTTTTTTTTTTTTTTTTTTTTTTTCCCCTTTGGTCTATTTGGCAGCATTCGTATAATAGGATTCTAAACATTGGTGATATACATTAAAAGAACACACAAAATACTATCTTCAGAACAGAATTTCCTGGTTTCCTACCTCTTGCAACAGGTTATGTCATTATGTAGCTATATACTAATAGTATGTGGTTATGATGTATTTATACAGGACAAGAGGATATACATATACATAGGGCAAAAGGAAACGGTTTAGATGGGATATTAGAGAAAATCACTTCTCCAAAAGCTTTGTAAAGCAATGGGACAAGCTGCCAGGGATGTGATGCAGTCATCATCGATGGAGGTACTTAAAAGATATGTAGACATGGTGCTTAGGGACATGGTTTACTGATGATCTGGCAGAGCTGGTTTAATGGTTGGACTTAATCTTAAAGGTCTCTTCCAAGCAAAATGATTGTATAAGGATATATCCATCTCTCATTTATTGGCCAGTGGAGATGTTGTTGGTGATTTCTTCAGCTTGTATCCTTGCAATTAAAATTCCATCTGTGTTTAGCCAGTGATTGAATTCATTGTGGGCAAATAACAAGGCAGGAATTATAAAATATGTAGTTATTTCCAAAAAGCCCCACCTACAAACTATGTACAAACCAGTTCAATTTAGGCTCTAATTTGGTTGGGGAAATCTTCAATGGATGCTTACAGGCAATTTAGTAATTTAGGAAAATCAGAATATTGGAAAAGTTTAGCCACAAAATGGCTTTGCCCCACTTATACATAGGCAGCCTGGAGCCCTAGGGAAAGTCTCTTTTACTCACAGCAGTGGAGTAGAATACAGAGATAGTTCCTTGTTCCTTTGTGGCAGTGTCAGAGCCACTGAGACGCTTCCAGATTTTCCCTGACTTTAGCAGGGTGCTGGAAAAGAGGCAGACAATCTCCAACCTGATCCTGGTTCCTCTTGGCGCAAAGGTTTGCAGAGGTACAGGCAGGATCTCTTGCAGATGCGCAGAGAGCGCAATGTCAGTGGCACTTCTCACCACATCGTGAGGCACTTAATGCCATCTTCTGGGAAATTTCAGGCACTTAAGTTTCCAGGTGGTTCAAGCTCAAAACATAAGGGCTAAGCTGGTCTGAAGGAGGAGGCAGAGCAGACCACGTTGTCCAAGCCGAGCAGTCCATAGAGCAGAATGTAAAGCAAAGCAGCATGCACTGAGGCAGAGGCAGCACAGAGCAGCTCTATTGCTTGCAACTTTGCTCCATTTATATTACTTACCCAAGTGCAATGGCTCCTTTGGCCACAGAGATTCACCAATTAGAATGGCATTTGCAAAGCTGACCATATTAGGTGAACCCAGGGCTTGCTTACCCTTGTTTGGACAAGACACTAACAAGTACCTAAATACCTGTGGGTACCTGTTAATCACTTTGGGAGGGGACATAATGGTCCAAGCCTTTGGTTTCCTCCCACCCTTGCTAGCCCCATCAGCAGAAGGATGGGGCAAACCAGGATATCTAATAGGCCTATTAGCCTTCCAAGACAGTGATAAGGCAAGGTAATTTTAGTTTTATTAATAATTTACATTAACCGTATGTTAGTTTAAAAAAAATCAATGCAGTCACAAATATTTGGAGATTATAAAGTTTCCAAGGTATTGCAAAATCTTTTCAAGTAAGCATCTAGATATACAGTGTTCTTGATTCATTCTGAGTGGCTTAATACCTATAGACCTAAATAACTTCCTGGTACAAAGGGAAATTTTCCCTTTCTTATTATTAGCCTCCAATAATCTGATGTATAGTTTTCCGATAGAGATCCACATAACACATAAAACCAGGGAAACTTCATCTGTACAATGACAATCTTTGCCATGAAGCCCAGATGTGTGGTATTTAACAATTCATATTTCTAAGGGAAAAGGCAGTTTTAGTAGCCATAGTGCTACTCTGTAAATTGAGGAATGCAAATGGTTCCTAAGAGATATGTCAATCTCAAAAGAAATTGTTTGAGAAGGCAGGTTTTTTCACACTGTAATTTTCAAAGAACGACATTTCAGTTATAAAGCAGACTTGCATTTTTTTTCTGAGGAGATAAGGTACAGGTTTTTTTCACGGCTGCTGAGACAATTGCTTGTACACAGGAGGAAGAAAAACAAGGGAAGACAGCACAAAAATTGTGAACAGGATGAAATTTATCATGGGAGAAAATTACAGCTATTAATTCAGATATTATTTCATTACAGATATTAATCAGATACTACCTGTCAAAGGTGAAAGTTGTTGATATGTCTGTAGAAGTAACCAATAATCCTTTTGTCTTCAGAGAAAATGAAAAGAATATTACTTACATGGGGAAATATTTACATTACTTAAAAGTTTGTACGTTAGTGATAAAATAAATGGTAATCAACACAAACCTCCACTGGATTGACCATTCTCCAAGTGAATACTCTTTATGCCAATAGTTGAAATGCATCTTTCTCATAAATATTATGTGAGGTAATGCTGTAGTAGTCTGAAGCTGCTGCCTAAACAAAAGGAAATAAAAAGGAGGAAGTGGAGGAAGAGAAAGAGGAAATATTTAAGGTGTTCCAGTTACAAATATGAAACATAAAAACAGTGATATGATCAGGTTAATGCCCTAATTTTTATCTTTCAGCTGCCATTCCTAGTACACTTTTCCCAGTGTATCACAACATACAGTCTAAGACTTGAATATTCACAGAAGACAACTCCAGGAATTGAAACTTAAACCTTGGATCCATACCTAGTCAGTTGTGACTATGACAACACAAGTACAAGATTACAACCACTACTCAGCAAACTGTTCACTTAGAATAAAAGATTAATATAGTTTCTTTGAGTTAGAAATTGTGTGTAAAGCAGTGTAATAATATACTATCATAATTGTTTTTAAAAATAAATATTCAGGCCATATTCAGGTTACTTCTTCCCACCGTAATTTCACAGACCAGTAAAAAAACATAGGATCCAAGATTTCACAGTTAATTATTAATTTCTAAAATATAGGATAATTATACAGGGTAAAGGATTTGGTTTTCTTTCCAATTATGATGTGTTGATTCTAGACTTCCCCTAAATCATTCTAATGTCCTCTACAAGAGCTATCCTGCCTGAAAGGGCATGCATGAGCTCTAATTCCCTTTTGACGTTAAAAGCCACAAATCTAAATACCACTTCAGTAATGCAGGCAGAAAAAATATTTGTGTCTTAATTCAAGATCAGTCTCTGTAACCATTAAGAAGACAAAGCTCCACAGATGTTAACAGAACCAAAACCATGGAGATTGCATTCCAGTCACAAGAACTTAACTGTTGCAGATACAGTATCTGAACAATGGTATATAGTAAATAACCAACATTCAATTGCCCATTTACTAATATGATTTAAAGAAAATATTAATTAGCACAATTGCAAACTAAAAGCAAACAGATTCATGTATTGAAAAGCAATTGTTATTATAGAGGAATAGTAAAATTCCTTAATCAGAGTCTTGTATTACCCACTAAAAACAAAGCAAGTCATTAGTATTTAAGACATTCTTGCTTGAGCTGAAAATTTATACGTACTATGGCTCAGTTACTTTTATAATTAAAAAGAGAACATTTTTCTGAAGCTCTATGAGGAAAATATATTATGTAAGTATTTTGATAGACAGCATCTCACCCTGTAGCTCTGATAAAAACACCTCACCTCTAGAAACTGGAAACTGCATCTTATTGTGACTGCTTGCTGAACAAACAAAGGAGAAATGCTGAAATTGATATGAATCAAAATCTGTAGAGTATAATACTCTGAACTCTGAAAATTAAGGATTTGGAGTTTTCTGTTGTTATTTTAAAGATGCAGTTCACTGTGCTAAACTGGGCCTAAAATCTGTGAAGTCAGGTTTCTGATCACCTTCTGTGACAAGCAAAGAACTGATGCAAAGAGGAACTATCCAGTTTTTGCTTTGTTTCCAGTCATAAATATTTGATCTTGGTTGAATCTCTTCCAGAATCTTTGTTACAGTGTATTTGTATGCATGCAATTCTATTTTAATCTTGCTCATAACTCAGTGACTCTTTCTAGATCAAATAATATACCAATCATTCATTGTTACAAAAATATTTTCCATCTCTCAATTGTATTGTTTTGTGCCATCATCAAGATCTTAAATATGTCTGCTCAGCGTTTTGTAGAACTGTTTGCGTAATTTTTGGTTTAGTTCTACCTCTGAGTTCATAGATTCTGTTCTACTTACATAGCTCAGACTGATTCCCCATAAGCAGTGTTGCCCTGCATTTCCCAGAATATGGGATTTTACAAAGCCATTCTAACAAAATGATCCATTCTTCTCACATGCAGAAACATTTCACTGTGATCAGCGCACACAAGCTGAATTGGTTTTTCATTACCCAACATTCTTAACTAAGGTGCTCCTCTTTTCCAGGCTCATCTGACAGCAGAAACTAATTTTGTTGTCACTGAAATAACAAGCAAATATCAGCTAATACATAAGGTATTTCCCATCTTTATTTTTGCCTTTATTTGATCTTTAAAATCAATCACAGTATTGCATTATCTTTTCTTTCACTCCTCTTAGTGCATAGCTCTTTTTCTAGCAAATAAATATTGTAGAGCTTGTTTAACCACATTTATGTGACACTACATTGTATGCCTTTATGATACAACAAAGTAATCACATTAAAAATGTATCATATGAAGTAACTATTGAAGAGTGTTGTCAGTGAGTCACTCAGAGCAGAATGATTTTACTTTACTAAAAGCAAGAGAATCACACCTACACCACTTCAGACCATCTTCTCTTTGAGGTTAATGAGGGCATTTCAGTAGCTTTATTACTCTAATTCAGGAGACCTAACCTTCTAGTAATCACAGCATGAAAAGGCCAGCACAGGGCAGGATGTTTCAGCCAGAATACAGCAATTGTTCTCAAACCACAGAAAGATTGCAGCATCATCCAGCTTCAACCCTTCTAACAGGCCAATAACATATTCCTCAGCAAGGAAGGGAAACTGTACTGCAGTGTCACACATTCAGAAATCACAGATTTGTTTTATTTATATATATATGTATATACATGTATGTGTGTATACAACTACCTGAGAGGAGGTTGTAGTGAGATGGGGGAGGTTGGTGTCTTCTCCCTCAAGTTGCACTAGGGGATGTTTAGATTGAATATTAGAAGAAACTTCTTGACTGAAAGGGTTATTAAACACTGGGATAGGCTCCTCAGGGAGGTGCTTGAGTCACCACCCCTGGAGGCATTTAAGAGACCAATAGGTGTGATGCTAAGGGACATAGTCTAGCTCCAGGCTTGATAGAGTTAAATAAGAGTTGGACTAAAAAATCTTAAAGGTATTTTCCACCCGGAAGGATTCTATGCTTTTATAACCCTCTATATACACACCTATATATTTACAAACCATATATATGTAAATTTCCACATCTGATTTCAAAGCAGGCACCGTCTCTGTCGAAATGCTTAGCTTTACATTAAAGCAGACCCTCCAGGCTCTTCCCCGCCTCATAAATGGGTTTTTTAATTGTCCAATTAGCATTTGCTTTTTTAACAGTACATCATGATTTCTGGCATTAACAGCAGCACTGCAGCTCAGCGTTCTCTAATAACTCTGCCTAATCTGCTTATTGAACTTTTTTTTAAGGACTTGATACCATGCTTGCCTCTTAGCACGTGTAGTCATTGACACCAGCAAAAGCGTGTGGAAAGCTCTCTCACAACAGTGATAATGTTATACATTCATGTTACCATATCACTACAAGACAGCAGAAAAAAAAAAAAAAACATTTCATGTTTTGGAACAGTATTAGTAGATTTTGAGCTGACTGCTACAGTAAACTATTAAAACAAGCTTACAAACAATTAACAATGAGACGTTCAGGTTCATGCTGATTTAGCAGAAGGCAATAATTTGTGATTCATTTCTTATCCTACAAACAAGAATACTTAGTTTGCTAAGCCATTTCAGTCCCTGCCTAGTGATGCTAACATTCTTCACCTGTCTTATCACACAGAACAAGTGTAATGAAACTATATATATACGTATATAGATAAGACTATACATATACACATACATGTATAGGATCATAAAAATGTTTAAATTGGAGAAGAATTTAAAGATCATTTAATTCAACTATTTACTCAGCACTGCCAAGTCTGCCCCTAAACTATGTCCCAGAGTGACACATCTACAGATCTTTTAAATACCTCCAGGGATGGTGACGACTTCACCTCCCTGAGCAATCTCTTCTTCAACAATTCTTTCAGTGGATAATTTTTTTCCAAATATCCAACCTAAACCTCCCTTGGCACAACCTGAAGCCATTTCTTCTTGTCTTATTGCTTCCTGCTAGGGAGAAGAGACTAACCCTCACCTCACTATAACCTCCTTTCAGGTGGTTGTAGAGAGCAATGAAGTTTCCTTTTCTCCAAGCTTCATCATCCAGCTTCAACAATACGAGAAGTCTTGTTCTCCACACCCTCCATCAGCAACACTGCCCTTGTTCAGTCAAAATCCACCACCTCAATAGCTTCCTGGTAGTGAGGGTCCCAAAACTGAACACAGTATTTGAGATGTGGCCTCACCAGTGAGAAGTACAAGGAGACAATCACTTCCCTAGTGCTGCTGGCCCCATTATTTTAAGAAGGTTGTTGGCCTTCTTGGCCAGCTGAACACACTGCTGGCTTGTGTTCAGCAGGCTGTCAACCAGCACCCCCTGGTCCCTTTCTGTCAGGCAGCTTTCCAGCCACTGTGCCCCAAGCCTTCAGTGTTGTGCAGTGTTGTTGCAACCCAAGTGCAGGACCCAGCACTTGTTAAACCTCATACAACTGATCTTGGCCCATCGATCCAGCCTGTCCTGATCCCTCTGCCTTCCTACCCTCAAGTCAGTCAACACTCTTACCCAGGTTGGTATCATCTGAAAACTCACAGACAATCCCCTCATCAACATTGACAAAGATATGTATTGGTTTACCCCCAGCTACCCCGAGCTAAAAGCCCAAAAGAAAACTCAAAGCGGTTTGGAAGTGAGAATGGAGAATAATGCCTTTAAACAATGAAATACAGGGTGAAAGGGGGTTTCTGCTTCTCACAGGAAGCGGGGGAAAGGGATACAGAAAATACCGGGAGGAGGAGGGGGTAAGGGAGAAGGGATACCACAGCGGCAGGGTTTTAGTCCGAAAAGCAAAGTCGCGGTCCCGTAGTTGCTGGTGCTGAAGAACACAAGCAGGTTGCAAAACACAGCTGAGCAGTTCTCGGTCTTCCCCCGGGGCTTGTTGCAGAGCACGTGGAGGAGCAGCGGGGAGCGGCAGGGAGTGGCAGCGGCAGCGAGAAGGGGGCCGAGGATGTGAGAAAAAAGAGAGAGAGAGGGGGGCTGAGTTCCCCTTTTTATAGCCCAGATCCGGGCAGGAAGTGGGAGTTGTTCAACCATGCCACCTGGGAGGAACGGGGCCAGACCACCCCTGGGACAAGGCAGGGGGTCCCAGGTGGCTTAACCCTTTACAAGATATTAAATAGAATTGCTCCAATACTGATCTCTGTGGAACATCACTTGTGACTGGCAACCAACTAGATATAACTCTATTCACCACTAGTCTTTGTGGTGGTTGGAGCCATGCAGACAATTTTTTATCTCTCAGAGAGTATACATACCCAAACCAAGAGCAGCCAGTTTCTCCAAGACACAGTGGGAGACTGTGTCAGAGGCCTTACTAAAGTTTAGGTGGATAGCATCTAGAACATCTGGAACTTTTCCCTCATTACTAAGTGGGTCACTTCATCATAGAATGAGATCAAGCTAGTCAAGCAGGACCTGCCTTTTGTAAACCCGTGTTGACCTAATGTGTATATATTAGCAATTAGTGAGGATGTAACTGTCAGTGTAAAAATGATAGCACCAACTGCAATACCCACTCTGCATTGGACTTCAAGACCAACAGAGCTAAGACTGCTTTTCTCCTGTTAGAGAAATGTGCTTTTATTACCAGTCAAGAACACAAGACATTGAGATCTTTTCTACTGACAGATGAGTTTATTTTTAGTTAAAACCAAGCAAGACCTGAAGGGAGTGAACTGTTTAACAACTTTTGCCCACATCGAGTACTACCAACTCTAGGATAACTATTCCCTACACTGACATTGCTATTGCTTTTCCTCCCCTGCCAGTCCTGGTTTGTATGAGCAATAGTTGGTTGGTAGGATATTCTGCTGTAAGTTGATGTCATTTGGCTACAGGGAAAACAACAGTGAATTTTGAATGCTTTGGATCTGCTCTAAAGATTCATAAATACAATTGTTCACAGGTGAGATAAAACTTTCAAATTAGTCCTAGTCAAGGGAAGGAAGCATAAAGGAGGGCATTCAATGAGTCCTGACATGGTGCTTTGGCATTCAAGTAGTTGCACTGGTGTCTCTGCACTTACACTTCCCTCAAGTGTGACCCCCATTGTCCTTTTAATGTATTTGCAAGATATCTCAGTTTTGCTTCATTTGCATGTTCCCAAAGTCCTTGAACCTCATTATTCTTCACCACTGTTGAAGGAAACAACCTAAGAACTAAATATATACTAAATTTCAAAGAGGTAGCTATTCCTAGTGATAGTTCCATGAATTTATTTTCCCTTCCAGTGCTTACATAACACCCATTGTGAGCTCTGCCCATTTTAACTGCAACTGCAGCTGAAAAGTACTATTTAGTCCACTTGAAGTGGCACAGAAAACTAGCTTTATACACAGAGCTGAGCTTTTTGTTTCATTACATATGGCTTGATGCACATATGTAGCAGAACCCTCAGATTTACACGGTATACATATGCCTATGATCCACAAAGTCTTTGACCATGTGTTATGTCTGCTCCATTTTAAAAAAATATTCCATTTACAAAAGTTAGAGGAGCTTCCTTCAGACTGAGGATGCCTTGGTCCTGGCTAGGAAAAGGTTATTACAAGCACATGTAACTTCTCTCTGAGATTGGACATTTGCTGATACTCAATAAAAATTGTTCTTGCCACTCAGAGGCAGTTTACTGCTGCTCTTCATAGTAATTTTTTAATGAAGAATCCAGGCACAAATCAGGCAGAGGTCCAAGTGATTGGGTCATTCTTCAGATGCTCAAAAGAATTTTCTGCCAAATGATCAGGGAAGTCTACTAATTTTGGTAAAAGGTTAAAAGTGCTTATTTGAATATGAAATTGTGTAACAACTGTATTCAGAATTTCAAGATGTCCATTTGGTTTCACAATGAACATTGAAATGCTTTTGCTCTTTTCTTAAGTGACTAGGAAAACGGAGGAAACAAACCATGTTAAGCAGAACAGTAAACAATTTTCATTCTCATTGTCTTGCCTTACAGTCTTTAGACTAAATTTTCATAAGGAAAAGCTCCTCTTTATGTTATGTTAAAGAGGACAATAAATGTCATCTGGAGAAAAACCTAGTTAGAAGAAGTCAGTACTGCTTCTTTAAAGCAAACAAAGCCCACACAGCAAAGGGAAGTAGAGAAGAAAATTTAGAAAGAAATAGCACTTCTATTCTGGTGCATCTCTTGCTTTGAACTCACTTGCACTTGGAAAAAGGCAGACCCAGCACACCGTCTTATCAACCACTCCAAAAGCTGGCAAACTGCTAGCAATGTCTGATGATTACAATGCTGCTTTTAGGTGCCCTTTTCAGTCATGGGTTCATAGCAATGAAACAAGACATGCCACAGCCTTAATCAGCTAAGTCACACCTCCTAGGAAAACACACACAAAGGTCAGAAAAGACCTTTAGAGGAGGATAGGAAAGAAAATGGACACATGAGATAGGACGTGATGGTGAAACTCAACCATTCTACATTATATATATACATACATATTCCATTTGATGTCATGTATTTAACTTAACTCAGGGGAACGATAATACCCTTCAGTCTCTACTCGGTGAAGCTTGGATAAGAAATCTGTCATGTCCATCAGCCTCATCTGTGCCTTCCCTTTGACATTTGGGGGTCCAAAGAATCAATGCCAGGAGAAAACAAAGTGGATTTATTAATCATATTTAATTAATTCAGAAAAATCAAACAGTCTTTTAAATTTTTTCTTTTTACACAATGGAATACTTTAGATATTCTGCTTCCTCATTATTAAAAGAAAAAATAAGTCATATTCACACATGGCAAAAGAAAGCAAATCATTGGAATGCTACTAGCAGAAAGACTTCAGACTAACAGAGATACACATTTCATTTCCTTAAACCCTGCAACAGTCAGTAATTGCATTTTTCAAAGTAGAAAAGGCCTATTTTTCACTGTTTTCTTAGATGATCAGGTTTGCTTTGTAGCATAGAAACGCCAATAGCTTAAAGTCTAGTTCGATTCACCTTTGATATATTCTTGATCCCACAGAATCTTGACATAATAAAGATTAGATCTAGAGATAATAATGATTTCCAGTCATCCTTGTATTATTACCAGTTACAGCTTCCTTTCTATTTTGCTGAGATTTATTTGTATCTACCAGCTTCCTTAAGGATATTACTTCATGACATAGAAACTGTGTCTTGCAATTTTTTTTAACTGGTCGTCAATCCAAAATTATTTCTTGCTATTAGTTCTTATTAAGTACATTTTTTAAAAATCCTTTTAAGCATGCATAGTTCAGGATGCTGTTATTAAAGATTACTGGAATTCAGTTTTCATACAGAGGACCTGCTCTCATTCTTCTGGGTGGCTTTGTTATGATAAGGCTGCAAAAGTGGAACTTTTGTAATATGACAAATTAAAAGATTGAACAAGTTTCTGACTCGTATGCAACTGACAAAATACATGAAGATCAATTTATGTGCACAGACCATGGCCCAGCAACTGCCTGACCTAATGAAGCATGCATCTAGAATAAGCAAGTAATTTGCCTTTGAAAACTTATATAAATACATAAGCCTCATCTTTTTTTGGCCAGAATATGAATCACAAAAACTACATACTCCTGAAAAAGCCCTGTATCTCTTCATTTAGTGGAATACATCCAAAGCAGATTTCTCAGGGAGACTGTGATCCCATCTGTGATGTTAGCAGTAAAAAAAATACCTCTTCACATGCATGCTGCCCATTTTCTAAAATGAAACAAAACTCAGTGCATGACAAGGAAAATTAAACCAAGGCAAATAGCAAAAAGGCAACGCAACAGCTACACGCAGGAAATGGAGCAGCAAATTACATCTATGGGGTGAAGCGATGCACTCTGTGGGGAAATGAAGCAATGGGGCCTGCTGTGAGCCACTTGGGAACCACACTGGCAAGCAGCACCACATACGGCAGGTCTGCACCTCCTGGGGCATGCAGTGTAGCAGCAAGTAGTTCCTGCAACGGTGCTTTCACAGAAGTCCTTCTCAAGGAGAAATGTACAGTGACAAGGGAAGCGATATTGGTCCTGGACACCCAATATGTCTGTAATTTGGCTTGCACACCATAATAAAAATGCAGTGCTCAAGCTGAAAAGTTATGTTACAGATAATTTAATTACATATTGAGTGTAATTTGGAAATATATAGATACAAAGGCCGGCAGAATAAATCTTATGAGAAGTGACTGAGAGAGTTGGGGATGTTTGGTTTGAAAAAGAGGAGGCTGAGGCAAGACCTCATCACTCTCTACAACTACCTCAAAGACATTGTGGAGAGCTTAGTGCTGGTCACCTCTCAAAGGTAGTGACAGAACAAGATGGAATAGCCTCAAGCTGCAACTGGGTAGGTTTAGACTGGACATTAGGAAACATTTTTTCCCAGCAAGAGTGGTAAGGCATTGGAATGGGCTGCCCAGGGAGGTGGTTGAGTCACCAGCCCTGGATGTGTTTGAAAGTCATTTGGATGTGGTACTTGGGGATATGGTTTAAGGTGAATCTTGTAGAGTAGGGATAAAGGTTGGACTCAGGGTCTTTTCCAACCTGAATGTTTCTGTGATCTGTGATCGTAATGGAGCTGTGGTCAATGAAGGTAGTTAACGACATAAGGGTAACAGCCAGCACAGGATCAGAGGATGTCAGGGGTTGGAAGTGACCCAAAGAGATCATTGAGTCCAACCCCCCTGCCAGAGCAGGACCACACAATCTAGCTCAGGTCACAGAGGAACGCATCCAGATGGGCCTTGAAAGTCTCCAGAGAGGGAAATTCCACAACTTCTCTGAGGAGCCTGTTCCACTGTTCTGTGACCCTTACAGTAAAGAAGTTCCCCCTTGTGTTGAGGTGGAACCTCTTGTACTGCAACTTACACCCATTGCTCTTTGTCCTATCACAGGGAGCAAGTGAGCAGAGTCTGTCCCCCCACTCCTGACCCCTAACCCTCAGATAATTATAAACATTTATTAAATCCCCTCTTAGTCTTCTCCAGACTAAGCAGCCCCAGGTCCCTCAGCCTCTCCTCATAAGCCATGCCATCCAGTCCCCTAATCACCCTCATAGTCTTCTGCTAGACCCTCTCCAGTAGATCCCTGTCCCTCTTAAAATGGGGAGCCCAAAACTGAATGCAGTACTCAAGATGAGGTCTCAACAGGGCAGAATAGAGGGGGGAGGAGAACCTCCCTTGATCTGCTGGACACACTCTTCCTAATAGAGCCCAGGATCCCATTGGGTTTTTTGGCCTCAAGGGCACATTGCTGTCCCATTGGTAACTTGTTTTCCACCAGGACTCCCAGATCCCTCTCCACAGAGCTGCTCTCTAGCAGATCACTTCCCATGGATGCACAGAAGCATCCATGAGAACTCTGTTGCATAAACATACTTAAGCCCATTATAACCAACAAGACTTTCAGAACAAGTTTTGTTCAATATCTTTATCAACAACCTGAATGAGGGCATTGGGTGTACCTGCAGCAAGTGCACTGATGACACAAAACTAGGGGGTGGCTGACACCTGTCAGGCTGTGCTGCCATCCAACAAGATCTGGACAGGCTGGAGTGCTGGACAAAGGCTAACCACATGAAGTTCAATAAGGACAAGTGCAGGGTCCTGCATCTGGGGAAGAAGAATAATAGGCACCAGTACAGGTTTGGGGTTGTTCTGGTGGAAAGCCCTTGGAGTGCTGGTGGACAGCAAGTTCTGCATGGGCCAGCAATGTGGCCCTGTAGCTAAGAGAGCCAATGGCATCCTGGGGTGCATCAGGAAAAGTGTGTCCAGCAGGTCTAGGGAGATTCTTCCCCCCTTCTACTCTGCCCTAGTGAGACCACACCTGCAATAGTGTGTCCAGTTTTGGGCTTCCCAGTTCAAAAGAGACGGAGACCTGCTGGAGAGAGTACAGCAGAAAGCCATGAGGACGACTGGGGGACTTGATCATCTCCCCTATGAAGGGAGACTGAGACACCTGTTGAGTCTGGAGAAGAGAAGCTGAGGTAGTGGTGAGTCTAGTAGGTGGGTGTCAAGTGGATGGGGCCAATCTCTTTTCGCTGGTCAGCATCAATAAGACAAGGAGCAATGGATACAAATTGGAACATGGAAAGTTTCACATCAACATGAGGAGAAACTTCTTTATAGTGAGGGTGATGGAGCACTGGAACAGGCTGCCCAGAGAGGTTGTGGAGTCTCCTTCTCTGGAGACCTTCAAAACCTGCCTGGATGCATTCCTGTTGGGACTACCCTAGGTGATCCTGCTTTGGCAGGGAGGTTGGACTTGGTGATCTCTCAAGGTCACTTCCAACTTCTAAACTTCTGTGGTTCTGTGATAGTAAGATATCATTTCATGTTTGTGCGTTATGCTTAAGTTCTTACAAATCTGTGCCAAATGAAAGCAACATATCAATGTTCTCATGTGACTGTATTTAATAACAGGAGTAGTCAGTACAGGAGCAAAAGCCTTAGCTTTGTGCATTATGGAATCTCATGCATCAAGAAAGGCCTGATTGTAGGAAAACACTGTTCCTTGGAACAGTTAATTCAGTTACTTCAGTGCTGCCTTTCAAGTTTTGAATAACCTTTCCAATTTTACATAGTATTTCCCCTTAACACTGTAGTATCCAAGCACCTTTGAGATAAACAATAAGTTCCTGACTAATATTTGTCATTTTCAGTTCATCTAAGAGTATTAACTCTCCTCCTCTCTTTGTAGGACAAATAGCACATGCAATTATTCTGAATAGGCTTGATATTTAAAAAATACAAGCATTGGTCTAAGGGAGTGAGTGTGCCAAACACTTGGAGTGAAAAGACTTTTATATCAGAGAATCAGATGTGAGCATAGGACATCAAAGCATTTGAAAATTAACATTTATGTCTTAAGGTGATATTCTAGGGGAAAGGCCATTGTGAACAATAAAACATCTGCTGAGATATGATCCAGTAGTAGCTCTACTGGATCAAATATCAAATCTGCTAGAGCAGTTTATATAGGTGACAAAATTACGTAAGGTTTAACAGCCAACCCAAAGAAGCTCCTTACCTCAACAAACTCTTATGTTCTTATGGTTTGTATCATAAGAAGCTTGTTGGTTAAACAGTTCATGAAACAAAAGGTATTTGACAATGGGAAAGCATGGTACTATGTCTTGTTTGACCACTGAGTCCTACACCGCATATCAGAATAGTGAGCAACAGGCAGTGCTAGAGAGACATCAAAACAGAAGGAGAAATAAAAGTACATAAAGAACTGTAGATAATATCCAGACAGGGAAATCACAGAAGCTTAGATGCGAACACACATTTTTCTTGCAGAGTGAGTTTCATTGTACAGATGGTTACTACTGTGTTTTTTGGTCTCAAAATAAAGTCCATTTCATTGTGCATGCAGCTTCTGCTCAACGAATATGTTCTGTTTCTTTCCTAACCCCATGAGTTTCCCATTTTTTCTTTAATACAAACATTAAGACATCTGAGCTTACACAGCCCAGTCACAGATCCAAAAACTGTGGCTGAATTGTAGCTCTGATATGTGTTCTGCCCCTCCCCCAGAGAGAGCTCTGGCTAAGAGCTATAAAATCTCTTTTAGGTGACCAGAAGGCTTGCATATTTGTATGCCTCCTGACTGGTGATACTCTCCAGACACTCATGCATGTACTTAGGGGTGGCAGTAAACATGAAATTCAGGAGCTGAAGTTTAAAAGCCTCCTATACTAACTGATTTAAAGTTTTCTTCTAATTCTGGGTCTGCTGGGTTTTTCTTTCCCTTCCAGTTTTACATAAAACAACCTTATAGATTTTTATTCTACTTAGTTGTCACCTATGGTGGATATTTTTAGTCCAAAAATTTCAACACTATCTTGAGACAATGTCAAGCTAAGGACAGCCAGTGATATGAACAAGTGTAACTTGACCCTGTTTTTCTAAATAATATAGATATGGAAACTATTGTGTTCTATCTCTCTTATGTTCTCAAACGAAAACTTTCAGCAGGAAAGAAATTTGGTAAACATCTTTGAGTATACAAATACTGTCCCTGGGTGTTTACCAGGGAAAAGAATGCCCTGTCTAGAAGATGACAGGTTTCTTAAATGTTTTTTTAAAAATCTAGACTTGGAAACCAATACACTAAATAATGTTTGTGACCAGGGCTACTTCTGTGTTTATCTCAAGTGGCATTCTTTTCTTCTCATGTTCACAGGCAATTTGCTGACTTCTGTTGAAAGAAAATATGTATTTCCCCATCAACTCTATAACAACAGAAAAACACATTTAAAAGAATCACAATAAATACACAAATGCTATTTAGACTTCTAGTGATCTTTCTGAACATGCTGGAACCCAGATAGGTATATCCTGTGTAACAGTGCTGCCTAGATACACGCTTGCATTTGTGATAAAATTTAAGCCATGTAAAAGATTAACCCCTCACAGCACTGGCTGGGCCTGCTGCCCAGGGTTCACAGGAGGCTTTGCAGCCATCTGGGGCAGAGAAGCACCCTGAGAACAAGCTGCAGGTGGTTTAAAAAAAGTATTTTCTGTGTGCTCCCCATAATCAGGTGAATTACAACATTCTTTGGTCTTTTGTTCCTAGCCTGAAGAAGGATGAATACTGACAAAGAGAAAATTTCCATCTGTAGAAGATGCACTCTTTTCTTTCATGGGATTGTCAGGGTTGGAAGTGACCTCAAGGATCATCTAGTTCCAAGACCCCTGTCATGGGCACGGACATTCTCCATTAGATCAGGTTACCCATTACCTCTCTCGACCTCCTTTCATTTTACTGAATAAACTAATCTGGTTAAAGGAAACCTTTGAATGCAGGTAGTCCTCATTCCTTCAGTAATATTATCAAGCATTTAAATAACCAGTTTATCAAGAACACGGAGGCCTGATTTCAGAATTGCATATCAGGTGGATATGCCATGAACAGCCTAAAGCAAATTAAAGCCTGAGTCTATTTAAATTAATATTGTGATTAAGATGTTTCACTGTCCTGTTTCTTTTCTGCTTGGACTCCTTAGTAGCCCCATAATATGTCAGTGATTCTATGTAGAAAACAGGACTATGAAAGTGTATCTTACTGCTTTCAAAATATATATTCTAGGTATGTCACTCTGAAATTTCATAATTTACCTGAATAAGATTTCTTAAATTATGTTTTTTTAGTATTTTTATACCAATTAGTGTTTCAGTTTGCCTGTTTTGTTCCCTCTCTCAGTATAAATACTTATTCATTTTCCCCACCTAAATTCTACCTGCAAAGCCTATTGATTTTTAGCTTTTACCATCTTTGATTTTGTTTCTGAATTGTCAGCTTCACACTGCTGTCAGCTGCATATTACTACATGCTGAAAAAAAACATTATTATACTTTGTTTATAGAAAGAACTGTTTACAGAAAGAACAGCTAAACACTTATTTTTGGTTACTGGTTTAACAATTATACTAAAGATTATTTTTATTAGAAATAGTAACTTGTCACAAAGTGAATCAACAGCAATGTTGCTTTAAAACTGAGACGGTGGCTGCCTTCCCTCCAAGTCAACTTAAGTATCCTTAAAAGTGCTTTTTCTCCATTTTATCTTTGTAAATACTATTCAGAAGTCTGAGAGTGACCCTGAACAGATTCTGGTGACTGAGGAAGCTAGTAAGAAATTATTCCAGCGTTTTACCATGTTGCAGCCTTATTATTAAAATACAGCTTACAAAGAACAAATTGCAGAACCGAATTGCAAGACTCAGCAAGGGTAAAACTTTAGCCAGAGCTTTGCAGCTCGTTGTCTCAAGCACTTAACAGGAATCATATTATCTATAGCTCTAGTTCTGAAAGCAAATCAAGCACCAACTAAAGACAGAGATTTTAATCCTCCAGCCTACCAGACTTTCTAAGAAAAATGTTGTAATTTAAATAGGAGGTAAAGGTATTATGCAGAATTAACTGATAAGGTTCTACAGCCTGTAGAAGAGATTAGAGTAGGTGATAATTTTAATAGTCTCTTCTGATCTTAAAACCCATGAAAGTCTTGCTCTGCCTTCTTTTTCTTTTCCCAATATATATAGCCAAGACTGCAGTGCCCTTTGACAGTTTTGGACAAGTCCCAAGCCAATACAGATACAGCACAGACATTCAAAACCTAGAACATTTGCTAAAATTTTTGAAAGAAGAAAATGCTGAAAAACTGTCCCCATATAAACTTCAGGAGGAAAGATAAGTGTATTAACAAGATTTTTCATGTATATAAGTTTGTCTGTCTGTCCTTACCACACTTGATATTTTGCAAATTTGCAGCACACAGAAACTACTAGAATGATGAATTACTCATTCCCTCTGCTCCCAGATGTAACCATCTCGGTTACTTGTACAACTAAATATCTGTACTGTTCCCAAGTATTCTACTGCAGCCAAAAGTGTCAAAGCAGCAACACATAAATCCAAAGTTTTAATTTTCCATTCCATATGCCACTGTCTTCTAGAAGACTCAAAGCAGACTGGAGAACCTGTAAAGGACCACAAACCTTAGAGCTGCTTGCATGAGAGAGCATGTGTAGGCATTTACCAAACCAGTTAATGTTGTGTAGACATTTTATAACAATTATTTTCTTAGAGCTTTTAGTGCATCATTTCTATTATGCTGAATAGAAGAGCAGTTCAGCTGCCGACGTGAATCTCTCTCCAAGGAAGGATTTCTCTTTCTACGACCCATACAGGGAAGCTAACAGAGCTACAATCCTAAATTAGATGCCTGAATTTAGGCAACGTGGCTGCTCTTGTGTGTAATAGTGCAATCTCCCAGGCAGGCTTGTTTCATGCTGTAGCAGTATTCTGTATTTGAACAAGATGGGTAGCAGTATTCTGTATTTGAACAAGATGGGTGTACCAGAAAGTACTCTATGGCTGCTGCCTTACATGTCCAGCTGGAAGGTCAAAAAAATTGATGCTCTCTCTCACACTAACACAATGTTCAGATGCTGTGGTAGCGTCAGGCAGTGTGCAAGAAAGATGCCTGCACTTAGCCTTTTATGCTAAAGCACACAGCTCTAGAAGAATAGAGTACATCTAGGGTAATATTGCTCTGCTGTAAAACTGCTGTTCTCCCAGATAAGCTGCCCAACCTCTCAGCTCTGCTGGCAGCAAATGACAACATGACAGGGGGAGCTATAGGTTGGGGAAAGAAAGTGTTGGGGAAAGAAAGAGTTTAGAAGGTAAAAACACAGGAAAGGGGATAGCTGGATGCAGGATTGAAGGCTGACGTTTCACAAGGAGTGTAGGAAGCTCCAGGGATCTGATGCACAGGGCTGTATTTCAGGCAGTAGACCTGGGAGCAATTGCAGAACTTCACTCTAGGCTCTGTCTATATTCCAACTTCAGCTCCACAGTTCTCCCATGGAGTGTTTCTGTGGCAAGGAAACTGCTGGAAAGGAGATACTTTGTGCTTCAGCCAGCCCTATGAGACTAGGAGGAGAGTAGGACGATGAGGTGCAGGGCATGAAGGTCTAAGTACAGCCCCTCTCTCACCTAACTCTTTCTCTAAGCCTGCGTTCAATGTCACATCCTCATTAACCCCTAGACAGCCTGCTGTGCAAGGAGGAAGAAGTCTTGCTCCTCACAGCTCCCAGAGAACAAGGACAGAAACCCACTAAGAACCATTCTTCTAGTCCTCAACAGCATCAAGAAGGGCAATAAATGGTGGCTCAGGAAAGGAGGCCGTGTGCAGTAGCCTACTTCCTCCACTGTCCATGTGCAAATTCAGACTAAAGCTGGCCCTCCCTGTCCTTTTAACCTCTGTGTTCTCTCTCTCTCTCTAAGAATGTCCTTCCTTCATACACAGTAGGTAACTCTGATAAATCCTTTCTGACATATGCTGATAGGACCCTAATAAAGTAACATTTAAATTTAAATGTCAGTGGTCCAGACTGTTGTGAGGTTCAGTTATTTCAAATTTTTATTTGGTTGTTTGGGTTTTTTTACCATTTGTGCCTGTCTCCTTTTGCTGCTACTGAGGGAGAGGGTGGAGGAAAGCTGTGCGAAATGACTGGCTTGGTACTGTTTTCCAAAGTACACTGTTTAGGGCTAATTATCATTGTTTCCAGCAAGTTATTCTGCAGCTTAAATTCATGAGATTTTTTTTCTCCACAGTAGGGAGCTTATGGTTCACTTACAGTAAGTGAGCAGAGAGATATTCTGGGACAGTAGTCTTTTAGTCTGACCAAAGATAAGAACTGGTAAGATAAAATAAGCCAAAAAGACAACAAGTTCTTGTCTAAAATTAGGCAAAGTGTTGATTGAGCCACTGCAATATACAATCCTGGTTGCAAGGCTCCTATTTTGACCATATTGTCTGACTTCCGCACAGCACCACACTGTGCTGATTTCACTATGCAATTCTTGCACAGTAATTGCAGATGAAAGTATTGATATCTTTCAGTAAATTAATCATATATTACAAAATCCTTACTATTTTATCACTTGTGATTTGTTCAGCAGGTAGTTACCCTGACTGTAAAAAAAACAGAGCTTTGTCTTTCGTTTCCTATTTGATCTTGCAGGCTCCTGCAGGCCTAGTTCTGCAGGATGGGCAGGAAGGGGTGGGTTCCCTCTTGACACAGTCTAGGAGATAAACAACCTCTGACTGCAGACACAGTTGCATCAGGAAAGCACTGGTCTTGGCATAGCTTCTCTGTACTGTACAGAGCAGTTTTATTATACTGTTGTGTAAAGCAGAGGCCTTTTCCAGCTGAGCCAGGGTGGCAGGTGTTTGCTCACAAAACAGGCTATGGCTCTTTAGTTTAAGGGCTATGGAGCAGCATGCTGAACATGGGAAGGCTGTAGCTGTCTTCATTGAAATATAGCTGCTATTAACATTTCTGCTTTTGTTAAAATCACTATGCTCATGCCCTCTTCCATGACCACATTTGGGCAGGACTTCATTTCAGATCTTATCAAGAAGTCTTTCTTCCCACAAGAAAAGGTTTTGCAAAACTGACAGGACTTCTCTTTCTGCATTTACTCCTTCAAATAGTTCAGTCATTCTGAAGCCTCTGATTTTCAGTGCTTAGCGTAAGCAGAACATCGCAAAGCTCTGAAAGCCTCAAATATTTGTTTATACAGTACTTCTTGCTTTGATACATCGCCCACAAGTATTTTTACCATGCTTTTTAATTCACCACAATGCCGTATCTTGAAACACAGCCCTTAGATGCCAGTGGTTCCATACCAAATAAACAAAGTCAAGCGTTAAGAATCAGTTTAAGTCAATTACCCTTTTAGGCAAAGAGAAGTGTACATCTGAAAAATGTCAACTTTTCAGCCAGATCTCATTACCACACCTTCCAAGCAAGCAGTTCTGAATATTTTAAACATTACCAGCAAAGCAGGAACATGAACACTTGCAAAGTTAAATGTCCCACCAGCATCATTACACCTTCCAGCTTAAAAGGTGCCTGCTCATTTCACCCTGTCTCCCACATCCATAGCCTTAACTACTGTGGAGTCAGGACTGCCATTTAGCAGACCACCTGAGCCACAGTTCAACATGTATTTAAACCGACACCAGCCTCTACCAAATACCAGCAGTCCTCACACCTTGCCCACTTCCTTTGCATGTCTGTTGGACGTTCTTAATTTACAGTAAGCAGCTGGATAGTAAAACGACACAGAGTTACTTTTCAGATGTTTTAGCTTCCCGGGCAGGGTGTCGAGAGGGTTAGTTTTGCAGCCACATTAGTTCTACTGAGGCACCTCCCTGCAGCCACACGCACCAGTCCCAGCAGGGAAGAGCTCCGAGGCTGGGTGCAGGGCCAGGCAACGCTAGCACCGCCTTCCAGGCAGGAATACCACCAGTCGATCGCTGGCAGGCTTTCGCTTTGGACAACCCGCTGTGCATTAGTGCAGTCTAAATGGGCATTTGGCAAGCTTCGCATCACCTCATGTAAGAGCATCTCTCTTCTTAATGTCACCATTAATTCTGTACTAAATACATCCCATTTTAAGTTGGAAACAATAAAGAAAGACAAAATTCTGGAGGTGATGGTGCAGAGAAGCCTCAGGAGTTGTGCTTAGGCCTTTACTAACAACATTCTACTGCTTTCAATGGGATCACCAAAATGCAGTGGAAATCAGAGAAATTGGATTAGAAGCATTCAATAAAGAATATGAATCTGAATGTGATCTGATCCAGCTGAGTACCATGGTAAGTATCAGAAATAATACAAGTCATCTTGAAATGCATAGGAGTTTGTCTTTATTACTGAACAATAAAGCTGCAAGACAATCACAAAATTTTAAGCCATGGTGTTACCACATTGATAAATTTTAAGAAAAACAGAAAATATAAGTGATTTTAAACTATGCTGTCAAATGTTTGGGCTGGGCCAGCCACAAGACATATGACAGACACTCTAATAACCTCTCCTTTCCTAAAAGGGAAGAGAAAGGGTATAAGGGAGAGAGACTAACAAACTGGGGAGAAAAAAACACCCTAAAAATGCTGTAATGAAACCATAGCCATAAAATTAAATGCATACGATTATATATCAAAGCAAATAAACACACACACACATAATCACACTCCCCACTGGGGAATTCCCAGACTGGACTCAGCAGCAAATGGGAACCAGATTCAAGGAGCTGCTTTGGATTCAGGAACACATGGATTGGGACTGAAGGCAAGATAGAGAGAGTCCTCCTCAGATATCAGCCATAGAAGAAGAGGGCTTGATCCCCATAATCGCTCAGCTTTATACTGAGCATGACACACATGGAATACCTTGTTTGTCAGTTTAAGGTCACCTGAACTCTCCACTCCTCCCCACAGGTAAAGCTTCTTGTTTTTACTTTCTGTAAGCCCAACACACTAGACAAGATTTAGCAGCGACCTTGGTCTGCACACCAATCCTTCATACTAACTATAAACATTGAGTGCTTTCACTACTAGAAGCAGATACTGTCTGTGAAATCCTGCTGTTATCCTCAGAAAGTGAAGTTACTCAGAAGAGACTTAACTGAGAAATAAAAACACTGAGCAGAACTAGTTCTGTTCTAGCTCAAACCAGGTCATATGCAAAAAAGCCTAAAAAACTACTATGGTAATGCTACACATGGAAATTGAAATTTTTAAAAGGAAAGGTTTGGAAACAAATGAACTCAAATTGCATTTTCCTAAAATAATTAGTAAAATAATCTAAGCACAGGGGTAAGGATAGTACCACTTAGAGAATATACCTGGAAGTGATAAAGACATGCCTCTTTTCACATTTCTTCTACAGCTATTTCAAACCTTGATTTCTAGTCATCCAGAAAAAAAAATAGCCAAACCATTTATACAACTTCTACATGCATGGTATGTGCATTTATTTATCTGCTTATCCTCTGATGCTAAGCAGTTTCTCACATACACCTGACAACACAGTGCATCTGTGGTACTTACTGCAACGTCAGGGATGATGAAGGAAACAAAACAGAGTTGCTGTCAATGAAAACCAAATCTTGTTCATTAATGGTTGATAAGAATTCCTCAGTAAGGACGTTGATAATTAAAGTGTCAAAAAAGTTTTGTTGTTTTTCCCATATAAACAATATCTCATTATTTATCCATTCCTTATATGGCACTTAGATCCTTTACACACTTAAATGTAGTAAGACTTAAGTTCACACTCCATCAGAAAAATAAATAATCCTATTTAACATTTCTGTTGCAGGACAGGCTGATACTCTCTGTTTAGCAAGCAACAAAAAATACAATCTCCACAAAGCATGGAAGAATTACAGACTGTGCTTAGCTATACTCTAAAGGCATACCATACAAAAGGTGTGAGTATTGGTGATTAACTACACCGTGCTCCTCAAGCCCTTCTGTAGGGAGCATGAGGCTGTGCCTGTAGAACACCACACCTCCTAAATACAGATTTATGGAACAAAATCCAACCTGTGCATACACAGTACTTATCTGCTCGCATAAACACTATCCAGTTGTCTTTTTGAAATAAGGAAATACTTGATGCTTATATATTATTTTTCCATCAAGAGGTAACTTCATAAAATTATCCTGCCTTTATAAATACAACATGCTCAGAAAGGCTTTGTGTCTAATAATCTAACATTCACTGTTCATGCATCCTAGAAATTTAAAAAGTAGTAGATTTCAAATTTTGGGAGTGGTAAGAATTTCTCTGGCTAATAAAACACAACCAACACTACAGTGTATTTGACTTCTGCAGAGTAACTGGGTACCCGTATTAAGCAATGTCCTGTTCACTGCAAAAAGGCAGTGTTGTTACTTTCCAGTCATGACAGCCTGGGCTTCAGCTGACTGCAGCATGGCCACGTGGGCATCACACATGCATCAGCCAGCATCCTGGCCCTCACTCAGCAGGTACCAACAGAACATATTTTAATGTCAGCCCAACTGCATTCTGAGATGGATCAGGCTTATATTGGAGCTCAGCCAATGTTCGTGTTTTGATTAAAAGATCAAAAGATTAGAGAGGCTACATTAGCTACGAGTATTTAATTAATGAGTCATGTTCATTGCTTTTAAAAGGCCCTGTTTGGGGATGAAATTGGAACACAAACTAGAGGCTCAAGTGTTCTGTCGCATGGCTATCCATCTGCCAATTCCCTGCTCCTTTAAGTAGTGGTGTGTCTCCACACTGCTTCTGCAGGCCAAACTTTCACAGCTATTGCAGATTCTCTGTGGTGGCAACTGGTCAGGAATCCTAAGAGCAAGAATAAAATTCACAGAAGCGATTAGAAGACAGCAGTCTGGGTTTTGTGCTGATAATTTTGCATGGTCACTTCACAGTAAAACAAAAGAGGGGTCATAAGGGCACTGGGTTTTGTTGACCTCTATCTGAGCTATCAGACCAGCTAAGTCTATGTTGTGCTCCTCACACAAACATGGCTCTCCTCACCACACTTGTGCTGAAACTGCAGTCAACATTCAGCCCATTTCTCTTTGCAGTAATATTGCATGGCAAACACTAACCAATCCAGTCACAACAGCCTGAGCTTCAGATGCTCTGCAGCTTGGCCATGTGGGCATCACACATGCTGCACCCAGCAATGTCGTCCTTGCTCATCAAGTACCACATGCTTTTGCCTAACTCTTGACCTATACCTAACATTACACTATTGCAACAGTCAAGTCTGCAGCTGCCCTGTGATATAAGGAGCAATATTTGGACAAAAATAAAAGTAAAATAAAATAAATCCCAAATAAAGTGCATAAACATGGTCACGGGTTTTTTTTTTTTTTAATAGCAAATGTCTTGACTAACATAGAATAATAGAATGGTTTAGGTTGGAGGGGACCTCAAAGATCATCCAGTTCCAACTCCCTGCCATAGGCAGGGACACCTCCCACTAGAATAGGCTACTCAAGGCCTCATCCAACCTGGCCTTCAACACCTCCAGGAAGGGAGCATCCACAACCTCTCTGGGAAACCCCTTTCAGTGTCTCACCATGCTCACTGTAAAGAACTTCCTCCTAACATCCCATTTAAATCTCCCTCCGCCAGCTTAAACTGATTACCCCTCATCCTGTCATTACAAGACCTTGTAAATAGTCCCTCTCCAGCCCTCCTGTAGGCCCCCTTCAGATACTGGAGGGTTACTATAAGGTCTCCTCGAAGCCTTCCCTTTTCCAGGCTGAAAAGCCCCAACTCTCTCAGCCTGTCCTCATAGCAGAGGTGCTCCAGCCCTCTGACATTCGTAGCCCTCCTCTGGACCTGCTCCAACAGTTCCATGCCCCTCTTGTGTTGGGGGCTCCAGAACTGCACACAGTACTCCAGGTGGGGTCTGATGAGAGCAGAGTAAAGGGGGACAATCACCTCCCTTGCCCTTATGGCCACACTTCTCTTAATGCAGCCTAGGGCATGGCAGCTGTCTGAGCCGCGTGTACACACTGTTGGCTCATGTTGCGCTTTTCATCAACCCAGATCCCCAGGTCTTTTTCCTCAGGGCTGCTCTACAGCCACTCGCCACCCAGCCTGGATTTGTGCTTGGGATTGCACCAACCCAGAAGCAGGATCTTACACTTGGCCTCATCTTCACGTCTCTGTGCTGGATTCTCTCAAGCAGTTCCCTGTCCTTCTTGAACTGAGTGGCTCAGAACTGGACACAATATTCCAGATGTGGCCTCATCAGGACAGAGTAGAGGGGGAGGAGAACCTTTCTCAACCTACATACCACAGCCCTTCTAATGAACCCCAGAATGGCATTGGCCTTCTTGGCCACAAGAGCACACTGCTGGTTCATGGTGACCCTTCTATCCACTAGGATGTTCCCTCAGCACCAGAGGGTGCATGCCATCGGGACCCATGGATTTACTGATGTCCGAATTACTTAACTGTTCCCTAACCCAGTCCTCATCAACCGAGGAAGACTCCTCTTTTGTCATGTCTTCGTCTGGGGCTTCAGGGGCCTGGGGTCCTAGGATAGTCTCCAGCAGTATAGATGGAGGCAAAGAAGGCATCCAGTAACTCCATCTTCTTTGTATCCTGTCACCAGGGCACCCACCTCATTCAGCAGTAGGCCTGCATTGCCCCTAGTGTTAGTTTTTCCTGCAACGTATTTAAAGAGGTCCTTTCTGCTGTCCTTGATCTTCCTTGCAAGGTTGAATTCCAAGGAGGCCTTAGCCTTCCTAGTTGTCTCCTTACATCCCCTGACAACAACATCCTGCACCATTGCTGCCCTAATCTACAGAAAGATACATACATATTTGTTCTCACAACGTCCTAAGAGAAACAGAAATGCAGGAGTCCACCAACCACAGAGAGGTGACATATTTTTAGGCTTTATATTTGCACTCCACTGTTGAGTAGCAGCTTAGATTTCCAGTTGATGACCAGATTAAAAGGAACAAATGTGTCTGCAACCTGGGAAGAGGACATATGGCAAGAACCTGCCCGAAATTCAAGAAAATCCCCAAAATGCTTATTTTTTACTTAAAATAACCCCAAACATGCAGCAAGCACAGGTCGACGAAATCCAAGTTACATCTCCACATCTTTATTGTGGGGCAGGATGAGGGGAAAAGAGTGCAGACCAAGTATACAAAAGAGTGAAGGACAAAACAACCAATGGAAGTTACACTCTCACATGCAGAGCAAAAATCTACTTTTAAACACCTTGAGTAAGGAAAAATAGCAGAAATCCATTCCACCTCTGTCCCTAGTGCTATTTTATCTACTAAACTGAAATAATTCTTGAGTTGAAATTGCACTAACCTGTTTGTGCAGATACAGGGCTGATGCAGAGTTTAGACATTTTTGATAATCCAGGAAAAGTCAGGATGTTCTGTTTTAATGTATCACAGGATTCTGACAGCATCAACTGAAAATTCTGTCAAAAACGTCTTTTGTTCATCTAAATAATTATTCCCAAGAACTCCCAAGAAGGGGTAAGGGGGTGCATGCGTGTGCTGTTTCATAGAATCACAGAATTAACCAGATTGGTAAAGACCTCTAGGATCATCGATTCCAAGCTATCACCTGAGCCTTCTAATTAACTAAACCATGGCACTAAGTGCCTCATCCAGTCTCCTTTTAAACACCTCCAGGGACAGTGAGTCCCTCACCTCCCTGGGCAGCCCACTCCAATGAGCAATCACTCTTTCTGTGAATAACTTTTTCCTAACGTCCAGCCTAAATATGCCCTGGTGCAGCTTGAGACTGCATCCCCTTGTTCTGTCACTGGGTGCCTGGGTGGAGAGATCAACCCCCACCTGCCTACAACCTCCTTTCAGGTAGTTGTAGAGAGTTCCCTCTCTACAGGAGTCACCTGAGCCTCCTCTTCTTCAGGCTGAACAACCCCAGCTCCCTCAGCTCCTCCTCATAAGGCTTGCGTTTCCTTTTTCAACAGCTTGTTACTTAATCCTAGAACAACTTCACAACCTAATTATTGTGTCCTACTCCTTCGCTCAATCATAAACATGCAAATATAGTTAATTAATCCCAACTATGCATATTAGTGAAAGATGCATTAAAGTTGTTCTCAATTTGAATTTCTTATACTCTGATAGTATACATAAAATAGAGCCCATAGCCGTTATTTTAGTTTACTGGAACATTATTAAAAAAAACCACAGGTATTTTCAATAAGAGACATAAGTTTTGTCATGACTCTTAATCTTCCAGCTCCCCTCTAAAGAACTGCCTGTTCTTCTGAAATTGATTTACACCCTGGGGGCCCCATGCCAGCCTAGCTTCTTTTGTTACATGTTATTTTATGTGGACAGAAATTTCCCCCCAAGCAGTGCAGCAAACTTTCCAGTCTCTTAGTAAATATTTTTTCCAGCTACTTCTAGATAGCAATGCTAAAGACTTCTAAATCAAACTATTAGCATTTTGTAACCTGAGTTTGTACTTATTTTTTTCCCATTGTAAAATAATGACATTATTAAGTACCTAAAGAACTTTAAAAGCATTTAAGAGCAAGGAACAGACAAATTTTCTAATTAATCTTAACAAGTCATACTATTAAAATACTTCAGCTGAAAATTAAGTTGTTTTTATGTAGTTTTATTATTATGCTTATTATTAATTAAAGTTTTAAAACAGTACACTGACAAAGGATGGAATTAAGACACATTTTTGGTTGGCTATGAAGATTAAAACAATCACATACTTAGAGCTGGAATTAAGACCTAGGGAATTGTTTAACACATCTCACAGCCTTGTCCTTAGCTGTTATTACTAACACACATAGTATAAGGCTCCTATAGGCAGAGCTACTAGCACTATTTGTTATTAATGTTGTCCAACATTTGCCAGGCAAAAATTCCTCTTCCTGGAATAAGAGACTTACTTAAAGTCTCTACAATTTCATTTTGGCAGAATCTAAAGAGAACCCTGACATGCAGTGAAGGAAGACTGTTACAGGGAAAAGGGGGAAGAGAAGGCTGATTGGACAGAAAGATGAAGTAGGAAAGACCATAAGCTTACAGCTGTGAAGACAGTCAGGGCTGTTCCTGTTGTGATTACTAAATTATTATTATTACTATTATTATTATTATTATTAGTCGAGATTTTCTGGAAATATTTCCCTGGGGTTCGTTTGGATGTTCGGTTGGCAAGATAATTACACAAAATCACTTACAAACACCGAATTAAACAGTTTAAACAGCTTAAATAGTCATAATTTAGAAAACAGGGAGCTTAATAAACAAGAGAAATCCTAACTCCACTTAAAAATACTCACGAAACGCGATAGGTAAAGGAGTGTATCCCGAGGAAAGGAGAAGAAAGAAGGGGTTTTGCCTTTGCCGCTGCTGCAATTTGCTGCAATGCCGCAACACATGCTGCAAACACATGGCTGCTGTGAATGCGGTGCAAAGACCTCTTTCCCCACGGAGGCAGCAGGAGAGAGAGAGCCAACAGCTGATTGCCTTTCCTTAAATACCCCATTTTGAAGGGTGGAACTGACCAATAGGCGATTAGCGTCCATTGTTTGGCCAATAGATTCAAAAGTCCTGCACCCAGGGGTTGATCCTAACACTTTGAGCACAGATCACCTGACTTGTTCATGTGGCTCGGGGCCTTTTTTGTTCAAACTGCTACAGTTGCTCAATCCTACAGAACTTCTGGACCTCGCAACGGGAGGAGGAAAAAGCAGAAGTTTAAACTAAATCTGGGCAGAATTTATGCCCTACCAGGACAGTTTCATATGGAGAAGAGAAGGCTCTGAGGAGACCTTACTGTGGCTTTCCAGTATCTTAAGGAGGCCTACAAGAACACTGGTGAGGAAATATTTTGGATGTCAGGTAGCAATAGGACTAGGGGGAATGGAGCAAAACTAGAAGTGGGTAGATTCAGATCAGATGTTAGGAAAAAGTTCTTTACCATGAGGATTGTGACACACTGGAACACGTTGCCCAGGGAGCTGGTGGAAGCCCCATCCCTGGAGGTCTTTAAGGCCAGGCTGGATGGGACTCCGAGCAATCCAATCTAGTGGGAGGTGTCCCTGCCCATGTCAGGGGAGTTGGAACTAGATGATCATTGAGGTGCCTTCCAGCCCTGACAATTCTATGATTCTATGATAGGGTAAGCCTGACCCATCACTCTCGGACTTACTCCATGTTCTTTCTGTATGGAGGAATGTCAGAAACCACCCTGGTTTGAGAACTCTCCCTGTTAGTCTGATCAGGAGTTCCAGACACAGGTCATGCTGGCACCATGGCAGCAAGGCAGAAAATAGGGCCCTTCATTTCTGTCATGTCAGCTTTGAGCCAGCAAGGATAATTATCAGCTTGTTTCTACCAATTATCAGCTTGTTTCTGGTTCCAGTTGAGTCACAATCCCAAAATGCCAAGTTTGGTAACCTCAGCTGAGTTCTATTTCACACAGCTATTTATACCAGGCATGTAACGTGGTCAAAAACCTCATAATATTCAGCCTTGGTCATATTAATAGAAAGAACAAAAATGGAGGCTTATTGCATTGGTTTGGGGTTCTGCCGTAGCTGGACAGTATACAAATGATGTGTGAGGGCAGGACTATATCCTATTCACAGTGTATCTTCAGTTGAAAACTGGAACCTACAGAACCCAAACAATCAAACAAAATGACTTTGTAAAGGGGACAAAGAGGCTTTACCATGACAAGCTTATGAATAATTGATGGCATGAATAGTTGAATTATTCCTCCAGTGACTGAGAACACATGCTGCTGTTTCTTTATGGAACCACCCTCCTGAACTAAGTAGTGAAGTTACTTCTTTTTTTGCTCTTCAAACTGTTTTAAGACACTGAATCCACTTTTTCATGGTATGTTTATGTAAACCAAAGAATTAAAAAAGCATTTCATGAAACCCAGTGAGTTGATCCTAGTTGATGGGAGGTTGACTATGAGCCAGCAATGTTCTCTTGTGGTCAGGAGGGCCAATGACATTCTAGGGTGTATTAGAAAGGGTGTGGTTAGTAGGTCGAGAGAGGTTCTCCTGCCCCTCTATTCTGCCCTGGTGAGACTGCACCTGGAGTACTGTGTCCATTTCTGGAGTTCAAGAGGAACATAAGGACTGCTTGAGACAGTACAGTGCAGAGCCACAAAGATGGTTAAGGGAATGGACCATCTCTCTTACGAGGAGACACTGAGAAAACTGAGGCTCTTTAGCTTGGAGGAGACTGAGAGGTGACCTCATCAATGTTTATAAATACGTACCAGGAGGATGGAGCCAGGCTCTGCTCAGTGATGCCTGATGACAGGACAAGGGGCAATGGGTGGAAACTGAAGCATAGGAAGTTTCATTTAAATATGAGGAGAAATTCTTTCACTGTGAGGGTGACAGAGCAGTGGAACAGACTGCCCAGGGGAGTTGTGGAGTTTCCCTCTCTGAAGATATTCAAAACCTACCTGGATGTGCTCCTATGTGATCTGGTACAAGTGATCCTGCTCTGGCATGGGAGCTGGACCAGATGATCTTTCGAGATCCCTTCCAGCCCCTGACATTCTGCGATTCTGTGATTAAGGGAGTAGCTTCTTTCTAAAAGGCAAGGGCCTCAAAGGATTTTCACTATTCCACTAATTTTCTGGACATCATTTGTGTTTTCAGAAACAGAAATTAAACAAAAGGGTGTAGCTGGGGTTCACGTAGATGAACAAGGAAGAAGATTCACAAAATATGCCAGAAGAGGTGTACAAAAAAATGAATGTGAGATCTTTTTTGAGGAACGTCCTGATCTGTGGCAGCACTCTCACCCAAAAATAAAACTGCCTAAAATCATCCCAGGAATAACAGCAGCACTGAAATCCATTTCTTAATAAAATGTCAAGTTTAGGGATAGTATTCCTAAACTAATATATGTGCCTCAAAACTTCACTGAATCTCCAGGTCCCAGCCTCACTTGGGGTGGCAGTGGGTGTGAAGAAAAAAAGTTTTTTAAACATTAGTATCTAAAATAAATTGTTCTTAATAATTAGAAGACAATTGCACACAAATTATTCTTACATTTGCATAATCTCTTACATCTTGTACCTTTGTTAAAAGATTTAGAAAGCACCACAAGAAGTCTTTCATGCACTCTAAATTGTTGGTCTTTCCTGGGCAGTATCCACTCCATTTCATGACTTCAAAGACTTTTCAAAATAGTTTCACAGAAGTAAAAGTCTTACCTAGTAGAACTATGAGGTTCTTTTCCTCCACAACTTACCTTTTTCTCTGGAGAGAAGAATGAAGATTTGTCTCTTCTGTTGTCAACTGACAAAGTAGTAAACTTTTAAAGAAACTGTCCTTGGTAAAAAGCATCTGCATAATAACAATGAACAATTTTTCCAAACAGGTTTTCATAATGACAAGTTTCACAGTGTGATGGTTTGAACCAACTGGAGGATTTGAATGAGAAATTAGACTATAGGCTGAGAAAGGAAAACACTGATGATGCTACTTCACTCACAGGTTTACCAAAGAAGACAAAAATGTTTGAGTTGTAACCCAAACATAGATAAGACAGATGGCTTTGTGCCATGGTTGCTGATGCACGGCATTCTCTTTCCCTACCTTCTTAGCTGGAGCTGAATAATTTTCACTAAAGTTTTTTCCTGCTGCTAAACCCCCTGGCTGAGCTACCTTAGCTTATCTGCTGTGTTAAGACAGGTGGCGAGATAAGATTGGGAAGGGGGGAAAGTGGTAGGGTGGTTAGAAACCCCTCTTAGGGATTTTTGATCTCTGGGAGGAGTGTGGTGTTTCTGTATTACTTTTTCACTGTATATGTATCTGTAAATATCTGTTTATATATCTATATATTGTAAATATCTGCTTGTATATTGTGCAAAGCTGTAAATATAAAGCTTCGTTCCTTAACTTCCAGCCTGCTGAGTCTAATCTGGGTTATTTCATAGTGTGGGGGGGATGGGTAATTGCTGAACCACCATACACAGACAGACATGAAGATCCTTCTCCATCTACAATGCCACTTGTGAAAGGATAAACCAATTGTGCATCATTTGAAAACCTTTGCTTGTAAACAAGGTAACACCACCACTGCTATACAGCAGTGCACCTACTGCGGTCACCCTGATTCTGGTAAAGCTGCATTGGCTGAAGTACATGCTACTGATTCAAGAAAATAAAGAAATACATGAATAAACAAACCACTGTGCAAGTCAAACTTTGACCTCATTCATACAATTGACGTCTCAGACTAATAAGGCACTCTGCTTCCAAATATAAGAACATAGAAGAGTGGTGGAGAGGACATATTCTAAGCAATAAACTGATTTGCAAAAGTGCAAGTATCAAAAAGAAAGCAGAGAGGAGTTAAATTTTTACAGGCTACTTGTTTCAGAAACATATTATTTCCTTTATATTGAGAATGTTTTACTGTATTTTTTGCAGTCTAAACAAGTGTTCTACCGAGGAACTGCTGCAGCAACCAGAATCAGCTGATCAACAAGGATGTGTTTCAAGTCCCCTGATGTCAATGGGGGGAGAGTTCTATTTAGAAATCATTTTTGTAAGTCATTAAAGGATGAGACATCCTAAAACATTCCGTTAAGAACACACATAGCCACTTAAAAACCCCAAAGCAGTCTTAACAATTTCAGACTCATGATACAATGTACATATTAATTTTGACATTATCTGTTCAGAATATTGCACACGTTTTATTGCTGCCATTTAAAAGATTCTAATAGGATAAGACCATTGACAGTTAACCTTTATTAAACTGTTGATTCAAGGTGATTCTTTTACCATAAAGTCTGATGAAGACGTTACAAAAATTATATAGCTATTATTACATTATAGACAAACTATTTAAAAGAACACTCTCTTTGTAACATTGGCCTTTTCTTTACAATTAGACCCCAGGCAAATGAGGGGGTTTTGTCATAATATTTTACTAAAACAGCATTTAAATAATATCTGAAGCATTTTTCAGAGGTTACTAAAAGCTATGAATAATTAGCTCACTCAGAGTTAACTCTGAAGAACAAGCCCACAGTATGAGCTGTTACTTATAATAGCCCTACTACTTGTTTTTAAAATCCAGGTACCTGGAAGCTGAAAGAGTTTGTAACACACTGAAGTCAGTTCCGAGCTTTCAGTCTGTCTGTAGTAACAGTTATGCTTCCCTCACACTTTTTATAAGCAAAAGATCATTTAAATATGAATTACATCTGACAACATATTGTAGGAAGTGACATTATACAGAGTAGAAACAGATTGTGTCCGCTGAAAGAGGAAGCATGAGGTGGACATTCCATAGGCTCAGTCATCCCATTTCATGTTCTGTCATAATATGGTATCTTTAATATTGATCCAACACACTATATTATTTTGATATTTCTAACTACAATCATAACCACAAAGTAATTTAAAATCCTGATTATTATTCTGAGAGAACAACATATGTCCCAATCACAAGGACTGAAGCATGGAGCAGAGTGCTTTTTACAAAGGAGAACTGTTATACTTCAGTCATTCTTGATCACTTGGTACAAAGCATTTTTGACTTTACAGAAAAATCACATCATATTTCTATACCTGGACTTGCCAAAATATATTCAAATAACATGAGTAAAATTGCACTCTGCATATATCCACAGCCAATGGGATTAAAATTTCTGCTCCAGATTTCAAAGCCTTCCTTAGGACAGGAGATCTTTGCAGCTTCCTTATTCACCCTATATCCAGCTGCCCACCTAGAGTATTTGCGTGAGAACTAAAAATAAATAGCAGCATGTCGCTATGACTAAGATCTGCAATGCATTCATGGTCCCAAGCCAAGTGAACAGGGCAAGTTTGAAATACTAAGTTCCTTGATCAAAAATTAAAATCAATCATACAAGCCTTTGGGATGGATGGAAGAAAGCTGTGTTCAGTGGAAAGAATTTTCTTGTTCCTTCTGGTGAAAAACCCATCATAAGAATGTGATCCTCCACAAGCGTCACAGTTATTCAGTATCATATCCCAAAATGGGTCCCAGCCATTTCTCTACCTCTGCCACAGATGATTGTTTTCTTAGTGCATAATCTTCAACCTGCAAAGGGACCATAAAACATGACGAAGATTTAGAAAATCTGATACAAACATTTTTGGAACATCTGCTCACAAGATGTTTTTGAATGCTGCAACAACTACCAGAATGAACAGTGTGAAGTTACCTGATCTTTACATATCTTGCCAACAGAAAAATATTTGGATTTGGGATTGGAAAAGTAGAGGCCCGAAACTGCAGAAGCAGGTGTCATTGCTAGTGATTCAGTTAAACCAATTCCTGGAAAAAAAAAAATGATAATTTTATTATTCTTTGAACTGGTAATAAGAATGAATTCAGAACCTTTTTATGTTGGACAGTTTCAAGCAAAGTTGTAAACTATGAAGCTTTCAGATGAACTGAAACCAAAATAATTTTCCACTTGTTATCTATTAAAAAATAAACATACCTTTAAATATATCACAGACTTTCACTACAACTGTAGAGTAACAATACAGTAGGAAAGAAAAAATGTAGACATTTTGGCACATGAAATGGGTAACCAGAAGTTCTGAAACACAGGAAGGTATGTTTGGAATTGTGGAAGCAGAAGTGAAATGTCTGGCACACAAAATATCAGAGGAAAGAAAATGTAATTAATGTCTCTAAGAGTCATTATCTCAAGATTTCTGCAGATCAGGAAACACACTGTTGAATTTACTTTTTTCCTGTTTATATCTGGAATGTCTTCTTGCAATCATAAGTATACTAGAATTTTTCTCTGTACAGTAGAACTCTGTTTGCATGCCATCTGCTAGTTAGGGACATAATTCCCTCACCTAAAGTGCTAGCAGTAGTTTGCAAATTCTTCCTTGAAAGAGGCAAAATAAAAGGCAATGAAAAGGTGAAGACAGCAATTCCCAGAATTGCTTCAGTTCAGTTTTATTATGTGGCTCTGTACTACTCAATTAACGGTTTTGCTGGAATTTCAATCTTTCATTTGCATAAAACCAGTTTAAGAATTTCAGTAAAAGCAGACAGAGGTACCTGTTGTTTCATTAATATTTGCAAGTTTCCACATGGTGAGTTTTTCTGTATGGTCAGGCTGGCTTGGATATCCAGGAGCAGGGCGAATTCCCTCATACTTAATCCTGCGTAGGTCAGACAGATCTAGCTGTTCAGAACTAGAGTAAGCCCAGTATTCTCTCCGAACCCTTTCATGGAGCTCCTCAGCAAATGCCTTGGAATAGCATGGAAAGATTTTTTTTTTTTTTTTTTTGTGCAGACTGATGCAATAGCTATTTGATGAAGACAAACACTGATAGAGACCTTATCTCCATTCCCATTTTAAAGTGAGTTCTTATTATAGATGAGAAATTTAATAGCATTAAAATTCACATACAATATTTATTTTGCTAATTCAAACATTTAAGTTTTCTCTCTTATTGGCAGACAGTGTTTCTTGGTTGTCCTGTTTTAAAATCCTACATATTCAAAGAGGTAAAGATGTGGAAAAGTAACCAGAAAAAAAGTAGCACTGAAGTTACTAGGTTGTGACTTTTGAGGTATCTTGGTCAGGTTTAGTTATAGAAGGCCACATGTTTTTTGCATCATTGCTAGTGTCAGACATTAAGTAAGTGCTGCTGCTCTTTCTAGAGAGGACTTTTCCTTTAGCTGAAAGTGGGCAACAGCTCTTCTTAACGGCTCTTACAGGTTACACCATTTTGCCAGCAATGGCCACCTTTAAGAGAAGTTTCCACTTCAGTATCTTTAGATAGCATTTGATAATACTTTCTGAAACTCTGCAGCTTGAAATACACAACTCCACTTGCATTGGCCTGAGGTTACTAGGTTACTGTAAGTTTTAACATGGTTACTGAGATGTAAATGTGGGGGCAAGCTGGTGGGGATAGAGGGGTAGGAGGGAAGAGGTGGCATTTTCTAAAACACTTCAGTTAGAGAATTAAGAGCACATCTGTCTAAGCCCAAGACATGTTAAGTCAAAAGACCCTGGATACATCTTTATGGTCACCATTAAAAGCAGAAGGCCTATCTGCAATTCAAGACTATAACCAGCGGGTTGTTTTTGGGTCCAAATACATTCTCATGTAGATAAACCAAGACAGTTCTTTTTAAACAAACTTGTTTTAAAACTACCAAATTCTAAACTCTAGCAATCATCAAAACTCTTATAAAGAGCTCACAGACACTTTTGCAGCTTAATCTTAATATGGACAGGAGAGTTCTCCTTGGCTCAGAAAAAGGCTCTCCTCTCAATACAGTATAAGCAGAACCAGTTCCCAGTTCACTTTCAGATTTAATGCAGAGCCTACATTACAGGCAACAGCTTAAATTTAAGCTAAAACAGTAACTTGTCAAGCAAATCTAATACACAGTGATAAAATCTGCAAAGGAAACATGAGATATAACCTCATACCTCTGCCAATCGATCGCCAAGAGCCTTTACCATTATGATGTTGTATTCATCATCCTGTTTCCTAAATTGATTGCATAACTCATCTACACCAAAGCAGGCCACAGCAAACAGGCCTAAGTAGTCACGAATGCCAGAATCCAATGGTGCTATGAAGTCAGAGAGGCAGTAATATGGATCTGTACAGGCAGAGTCTTTTTCAGCCTAAAGTAGTAAAAACAATGCAATAAATCAAAATGTTTTAAAATATACTATTACTGTACTGTTAAATTGAAGACCAGTAATTTTAAGTCTCAAAGGCTTAAGGCATTTCAGACAAACATCTAACTAGTCATTAAGCCATGCAAATCTTGTCATTGAATTAGGAGAAAAACATCTCTTACTCTGAGGGTGTTTGGATCACTCAAGGACAAAACATCAAAGAGAGATCCCATACCAAACATGCATATAAAGACACTCTGCTGCCATTTACAACCAGTAAGGTTTAACAGCTTATTCTGCAGGCAAACATCTACAAAAATATGAAACACCCTTGTACCAACCACTAGAGAAGGAACTTTCCACCTCCACTACTCAGATTGCACATTTCTTAGAAAAACTGACAGCTTGTACCCTAGTTATGCCAACTGCAGAATTCTTAATCAACTCCCATTTTACACTAACTGTTTATAAACATTCCCAGCTTCTTTTCCTATAAATTATGTGGTCAGTAATTCAGACAAAAAAAGTGCCACACACCAAAACAAACAAAACAGATCTATCACTATTGAAAAGTTGAATCTCAAGCAAAGTTCAAGTGAGTTTACACAAACAGGAACTATCCTGCTCACTAGCTCCTTCTTGAAAATGGAAAAAAGTGAACAGAAAGAGGTGACTGAATGCTAGCCACAGCACCTAACAAGAAGTTTTACTGTTGAGAATCCTATCAGCATATTCGTTGTGGGAAAATGAGGACTATTTAAAATGTGGCATCCACTCAACTTACAGAATTAGAAGTTATTTTATGGCTATAACTTAGCTAAAGATCGCTCTCCAAGTTTTCTTTTTTCTACAACTTATTTTAAAAATGCTTTTCACCCACTTCCAACTGCAGTTAAAAAAAACAAAACAACACAACACACACACAAAACCAAAGGGTCAACTGTTTCCCTAATCTCTGTAAACTACCAGGTTACAGAAAGTATCATAAAGCTGAAGAAATATCCTTTTCCCAAACAAGTGAGATCTATGTACATTTTTTTTGGTACTTATTACAGTTAAGGAAAATACTAGATACTCCAACTTCTAGATTTATGTCACATCCTTAACAGTGTCAGTGTTATAGAGAGAACTCTGTGTACTGGAAGGAACGTTTTATATAAGAAACAGGACACAATTATTCTCTTCTGCTTTGCTCTGGTGAAGCCCCTGCTGAACTACTATGTGCACCACATTGAAGGAGATGCAGCTAAACTATGTAAAGTCCAGAAGAACAGTACCCACAATAGCAGTTTCATGGCCTTAACCTTTGAGAAAAGGCTGAATAAATTTGGAATATGTAGTCTTACAATAGTAAAAACCACTACAAAAAGAATATCAAATCAAATATGCTCTCTGGGAGAACTATAGGAAAGGGCCAAAAAAAGAAACCGTAGTAGTCTTGATATACATGGAACATCAAAATGTTTAATTAGGTAATAAGGCCCTGGAAAAGTCCTGCGTGAATGCTTGTGAGAAGATTTTATACAAACATCTGCTATGGACTGTCAAGATGCACTAAATCCATCCAGGGAACTAGAACTATGTCTGTGAGGTACTCTAGTTCTTCATTATAAACAAGAACAGGAAAATTCCAGAGACTTTGAGTAGAAAACAGTAAAAAGTAAACAAAATAAGGGATTGGATAGTAAAAACCCATAATGGTAAGTCTGTATCATTCCATTCACTTGCTGATTAGGATAAAGTTTGCTGTATAAAATATTCTTTTTCTTCTCATTTTCACTTCTCTCTGCAATTCTGCTTTGCATTATTCCTTTATCTCTTTCCTAACCTTCTACTGGCATACTATGTCTGTGAGGGGAAGGGGAAGAAAGGGGAGGGGAGGAGGCTGCTTGTAGTCCCATCTGGGCTAGTCCAGTGGGGTGGGGAACAATTCAAGGGGGTCCTTGTGTTGTTTCTGCATTGCAAATATATGTAAACATATATTTTATACATATTAATTGCATTTTATGCTTCTAGATTGTTTGCTTGCTTTTCTAAATACAGCTTCATTTTGCTTCCAAACTTTATGAGCTAGTCTGGTGACTTATTTTGGGGGGTAAATACAACCTACTACACTGATAAACTGAGGTATTTTAGTACAGTTCTGCAATACCAGCACAGGACTGTCCTCACAGAATACTGTATTCCAGAAATATAGACAGATGTTTGGTTTGAGGTTTTTTTTTTTTTGGCCATGTTTGATGACTGAGTATGTGAACTAAATCAAAAGGTAGGGAAGAAGGAGAGGCAGAACATCTTGAAAATCTGAATTAGCAGCCAACTAACTCTAAACTGCCTCCTCATATGCAGAATTTTTCATTTAAAAAAACCCCAAACCCTAAGACAGTGAAGAACATGTATCTCCACTGAACTTTATTTTCTAGGTATTTTAATTACAGTTGCTGTTTTTAACCTTTAACTCGTTAAAGCACAATTTCTCATCTAAGGTAGAATCCAGGGATATCAGAGAATTAAAGTTCATTAGGTTTAGAATTTAGCAGACAGGATCCATGTGATGAATTTATACAGCACAGTGTTACAGGACATTTTAAACACTAAAGTGAAGACAGAAAATACATGTCATATCTGAAGACTTCGCACTACTGCAAATGCTACAATATGGACAGTTGGGTCATGACTATTAAGATATTCTTGTTATTGAAAAAATGGCAGCACAATGGTTGCAGACAGATTATGACAACCATTTTCTGTACAGAATTTAATAAGGCATTTCTGTTACATTCTTGAAATTCAGAGTGGGGGAAAAAATTGCTTTACTTAACAAACATTCTGTTACTGTACCTGCTGCCTCAGGCCATGAAATATTGCTATTGGTTCTGAAGATCCCATTGCCTCTTCTTCAGCATATAAATGGATATCATCTTGAACACTTTGAGCTGGCCAGAACCCAACCACACCTCTGGCTTGTAATTTCTTCTGATTAATCAATGTTTTCAGTAGATTTTGAGCATCATTATAAACTCTCTTTGCTTCTTCACCTATCAAAAAAAGAAACCTTTAGAAAATACATTCTTTCACAACTGGCTAAATGTGTTTAAGAATTGCTAAAGATAGGCTCATTTTCCATATAATTTTCTGATGACTGCAACAATCTGTCAGCTACAGCAAAGAGAGAAAGCAGTGTGATTATGCCTATACAGCTGTAACATCTATCTTGAAAAAAAAGCAACTAAACAAAACCACAACATTTCAGTCACTACCATTCTAGTAGGGGCGAAGTGCACAGAATAAAATGAGCCACAGAGAATATGTGTATGTACATTGTCACAGTGCAGCAGACACAGAAACAGTGATTTCACTGTCACCCTTGCATTTTCAGCAAGGTTTTCAAGGCCTACTGAATAGTTTTTAAAAAACCCCAGGACTGTCTTGCCATCTTCTCCCATAACACGGACACAGATAATACATTAAGTGCTCTGCTGCCATTTTCTCTCTTTAAAACACCTCTCTGTGTTTGGTGGGTGAATTCTAAATAAAATGATGGGGCATTTTTCCTCATTAATTTCTCAGTCTCACATGCCAACACCTGTTCACTAGGTGTTGCTTTAAACAAATTATTTCAGTGAAACAAGGTTTCCACTACTCCTATACATTTCAAACTATTCAGAACCTTAATGCAGTGTGGCAGGTATGTTAGGATTATTTACACATAGTACATGCAATTTCAGTACTCACCTACTGTTTTATCATTAAAGACTTTTGGGAAACCCCGGTTTGGGTACTTTCCTCTGAGCTGCCAAACATCAAAGAAAGGTTTCCAGTCAATGTATTCTACCAGCCTGTTCAGGTCATAATCTTCAAAGACTTTTGTGCCAATGAATTTTGGTTTAGCTGTAGGAATCAGAAGTACAATCTGGCATGATGAAAACAATTTAATACTGCTCTTATGTGTGCAGCATAGCTGATACTCATGAGCTCCCATCACCGTAAATGGCCTCTTCCAAAGTAATTATCTTAGAGCTCTCACTGTCATATCACAGCTCATACCATACTCTACAGTTATAATGTGATAAAATAAGAAAAAGGCATTAAAAATATATAAAGTTGAAACAGAAAATCTGAAATTTTAAGACCTTTTGTTATTTCATATAAATCAACACCATATTTCATTGGACAAAATAGAAGACCACAAAAACCTACACAACTTATCAATACCTAATATTTTACCTTTAATATTTACAAATCCCCCCAAAGGTTTTTTGCAACTACCACACACTTGTTCAGATGTATATGGACAAGCAAAAAAAAGCAAGATGAATCTGTTATGATGGTTATGATGAGGCCACAAGCTTTGCACTTATTTTGTCTGTGCAGTTCAGTACTTGGTATCACAACCTTTATTAAAATGAGATACTGAAAATTTAGCAGCTTTTTGAATCCTGTAGATGAAATGACAGAAAGTAGTGAAGGGTTAACATCACTGCAGGAAGCAATTGTAGAATGCTGTTTATACTTCTAGTGTCTATAATGAGAGGGACCAAAACAGGTTCAGAAACTGATGGGAGAAGAGCACAAAAAGGTATAAAGAGGAATTTGAGAAAAAATGCCATGTCACAATATGTGTTCCCCAAATATGGTACAGTAAGCTTTGCAATATAATGATCTATCTGACATTATTTTGCAAAGCACGCTTATCTTTGATTATATGGTATCATGGGTAATTCACCAATTTAGGATTAAAAAAAACCAAACCTATAAATTTATTCTTTAAATATGCTACCAAAAATATAAAACAAAACCTGGATTCTCAAATTTATGCCAATATATGTATCTGCTCAGGCTGTCACCAATTTACTCAAGTTGTTACACAATTATATCTTGAATTGTAATAAAGCCTAACTCAAATATATATAAAATAAATACAAAAGGGAAAGGCATGGGAACAGCAACGATAGTTAAACTGACCTGGTTTATGTCCTGATAACCAGTCATTATGGAAACCTTTTCTTCTAGCTTGCTGTAGAGACAAGTATCTTCGTTCCTGTATGGAGATAGAGGTTAATTTCACAAAGCCAGCCATATTTCAAAAGGATAAGCTGCTGATTTTGTAGCAAAATCTTACTAAAACCAGTCTTCAGGACAAATCTGACAACAGGCAATTTCAGCTCCAACAACTCCCAGTTCACAACTGTAACGTAAGTTTATATCAGAATCATAGCATTATTTTTACCTCTACACTTCTAATGAAACCAGCCAAAAAGACTTTTAGCTCCTCTGAACTACATCAGAAGCTCCTTTTTAATTTCAAAATACATGAAAATACAGAGACAGCAAGGTATTATCCTACTGCCTGCAAAAAGGCTTAGGACTGCAGTAACACCACCACTAGTGTATTGGGTTCGGCTGATCTAGAGTTAATTCTCTCCAAGGCATGTTTCTACTGCTGTATATGGAGTGTTGTAGTTGGTAACACACCAGTGTTTTGGCTACTGCTGAACAAGCATCTAGGCTCTGCTTTTCCAACACTTCCCCACCCCAAGAGTATGCTGAGGGGTGGGCAAGATCTTGGGACATGGCCTAGCCAGCTGGCCAACGGGATACTCCATGCCATATGACATCAGCTCAGATATCAGAACTAAGTTAAAGAAGGAAATGTGGGCTTATTTGTTGATGGCATCTATCCTTCAGAGCAACTCTTACACATAGACATCTGTCTCCTGAGACCAAGCATTGTCTGATGACGGGAGGCAGAGAATACCATCTCTCCTTTGCTTTCCACATGCCACCTTTGCTTCTGCTTATTATTAGATTGCTTCTATTTTATTACTGGCTTTTGTTATACCTTCCCCTTTCCCCTGTCCATGTAAGAAAGGGAGTGATAGCATGGCTTTGGTGGACATTTGGCCCCCAGACAGGGCCAAACCACCACAACCAGTGATTGCAGCATGTAACTGGGTAAATCACTGGCTCTTCTGAAAACCACAGAAAATTTATTTCAACTTCTGTCAAGCCTATGAATTCACTGTTGGCCTCTGCTTAAAGGAGGCTGCTGCACTCACTGATCTCAGCTTAGTGGACTAGTTACTTGTGCAAAGACCGTCTTAAACTTGGCCAAGCCAGATGTCCTCAGCAGGATTCCTCAAGCCTTATCAAGAGACCAGAAAAGAGACACAGATTATTTCTGTGTTTATTTACAAGGATGGCCTTAAAGGAGTCAGATGTTATCTTTTTCCTACTGTTACTATGCACAGTATTTTGTTATGTCCTTCTCTTCACTTTCCTAAAATGGCAATCTCAGTTCTGATACTGCTCAGATCCATAACCAAAACAATACAAACACATCAGCAAAGCATGGTGGTGTAAAATATCCAATAGACTATGGTTTAGTACCAGCAAAATCAAGCAGTACTATTTTAATTGCTCTAGTGTAATGTCCTGTTTCCAGGAGGGCATTGGTGTCCTGTAAGCTGGTTTTTTTTTGTTTGTTTTTTTTTTTTTTGTTTCATAAACATTTCTGGAAGTTTTTCATCAATTCTACTGTGTGTTTTAAATCAGAACAAATCTTCATATGGACCTGAAGCTGTGAGTTAGTAAATAGGCAAGTACCAATCAATTCAAACAAGAAAAGTAGCAATTGCTAGATCAATTATATTTGTACCTTGAGAGACTCATAGTGCTCTTTTCTAATTTCTTCATATTCTTCTAGAATTTCTTCAAAGAAATCATCCTTTACACTTTCATCTAAGAGCTGGGAGCACTGAAAAAAAGGAAGAAAGCACTAAATATGTACTGTAACGCACTATAAAAAGGGCAGAACATAGACTTCAAACTAAGATACCTATCTTTTCAGACTGCCTTCCCATCATACTTGACCACATCACACTAAGCTTTACCACTAATTTGCAAACTAAATTAAAATATTTAAGAACATGTTTACTACTGAAAGCACTCCCATACTACACAGATGGTATTAGCATAGCCAATTCCTGCTTTGTAAAGACCTGAAAAGAGAATACTCCAGGACTTTAGAGACCGAATAGTTGTAGAAACAACACACAGCTTGGCCTGTTTCTTCCCAGAAATGTATTTTCCATTTGTCTGAGTATTCATCCCAGAAAACTCCATACACTTTTCGTAGTACTAATGTTGCCATATTACTAACTTCAGAAATACATCCAAAATGGAGAAGGTAGCTGTTCAAATCTAATGCTATCACTCTTCACTATAAAACATCTCACAGTTACAGCCAAGGACTCAAGAGTAAATCATGTCACCCTTACTAGAGAAATGGACATTTAAATAAGGGTCTCCAGCAACAGTAATAACAAAAGGCAAAGGAGATCACCATGTGGGAGCAAAAAATAACTGAAAGACCAGTAGTTTAGAAATTGGTCTCGGTCATGCCTTTTCAATTTTCTGCCATAACATTGAGACTCAGGGAAAGGATGAGAGGCATTTTTGCATGGATGAGAAACTGTAATTTAGAACTTACAACCACAACACTCTTGGATGCATCCAGGACGTGAATTACAGGTGCACTATATCGTGGGGCAATTTTAACAGCTGTATGTGTTCTTCAATGAAAAAGAACAAAGAGCGAGCATTTCACAACTGAAACAACAACAAAAAAACCCTAACCCAGACAAAATACGCAGTGAAATCAATCCTGCCTTAATGCACAGCCCACAGCTTCAAAAGTAGAAAGCAATTCATCCATCTGCTATGCAATGATGATTAAACACAGATTTTAATAAGTACACAAACAATTCAAACAGTATCAGACTGTTTCATTCTCTCACTGTCTTACCAGCTGACTGAAAATCAGCAACTCATTAGTTTGGGTTTCAGAAAATCCCTGTGAGAATGTTCCAGACTAAGTCTCTACTGAGAACTAACGACATTTTTAAAATCTTTTTTGCTTATCTTATGTTTTCCCTCCCACATGGTAGTTTCTGTATCTGTGGTTTAACATTAACATATTCCAGTGACAATTATTCCATTTCTATTATATTCTACTTCAAACTGGAAGCATATGCCCTCTACTCACCTGACGAAGGAATTCTGCCAGTGGTCAGTAACTATTACAAATTTCCACCAGCTTAGTAAGTCAATCCACACAAAACGTTCACAATTCATAGAATCATAGAATGGTTTAGGTTGGAAGAGACCTCAAAGATCATCCAGTTCCAACCCCCCGCCACAGGCAGGGACACCTCCCACTAGATCAGGTCGCTCAAGACCTCATCCAGCCTGGCCTTGAACATATCCAGGGAGGAAGCAGCTACAACCTCCCTGGGCAACCTGTTCCAGTGCCTCACTACCCTCACTGTAAAGAACTTCCTCCTAACATCCCATTTAAATCTCCACTCTGCCAGCTTGAACCCATTCCCCCTCATCCTGTCATTACAAGACTTTGTGAATAGTCCCTCTCCAGCCTCCCTGTAGGCCCTCTTCAGATACTAGAAGGTTACTATAAGGTCTCCTTGAAGCCTTCTCTTGTCCATGCTGAACGGCTACAACTCTTTCAGCCTGTCCTCATAGCAGAGGTGCTCCAGCCCTCTGATCATCTTCCATTGCCCTCCTCTGGGCTCTCTCCAGCAGTTCCATGTCCTTCTTGTGCTGGGGGCTCCAGAATTGCACACAGTACTCCAGGTACTTACACATATTACAGTCCTTATTGGAATAATTCAGCATATAATGAAGAATCTCTGCTATATTATAGTACTATTTGTTAATCAAAGTTTGAAGTCCTAAACTATTGCATGAAATGAAGCTGACTGCCCCTGTTTGTCGGAGTCCTGGCAAACTGTGCAAGAAAGTTTAGGAATCACAGAATCACTATGGTTGGAAACGACCTTTAAAATTGTCAAGTCCAACAGTTAACAAACAAAGACCCAACCCCAAAGCACAGTTTTCTTTCTTGAATAAGTCCAAACATAATTTTGCAAATTAATTTGTATCAGAGGCCAGGAAGAAATCTTCCATGTCATTAGCCTCTTTTGCTACAGCAAAAGAAAAAAAAAATTCCATGTTTTTCTCAGTATCACAGACACAGCAAAAGAGATATATGGAGAAAAATACAAAGGATATAGTTACGGGATAATTTGCTAGGGCTGAAAATACAGAACACAACAGTTCTGCTACAACATGTGTTTCTTTGATAAAGAAACACTGCTTGCAGCTTCTAGTTATGCAAGAAATTACCTGAGGGAAATGTAGAGAGAAACAGCTACACATGTTCTTTTTCACTAATTAACACTATTTTTATACACATCCTCCATCTTCCCAACTGAGATATCTTACTTAGAAGTAGTTGCTCCTCCAATCAGCAAAGGAATCTTTATTGCCAATCTCTCCATTTCTTTGGCGACAAAAATCATTTCATCCAAAGAAGGGGTGATGAGACCAGACAGGCCAATTATATCTATTGCAAATTTACAAACACACATACACAAAAGGTTCATCAAATCCACTCTACAAAAATGCAGAAACTATTACAGAAAGGTTTCTTTCATACATCAGAAAATAGTGATATAAAAACAGTGGGCAATTACTAGTCTAGAAATAGGGCTTGACCTAATTTGAAAGTGAAAGCTTCCTAAGAACAAAAGCGATTCCAAATCCACAGTTTAAGGTATTTCTGTCTTCACAGCTGAACATCTACTGCTCTAGCTTCAGAAATTAATACATAGTGCTTGTGATTAGCAAGCTTCAAATCTCGGAACTTCAGCGCTGAGGAGGGAAATAAGACAAAATAATTATAAGCTCTGCTCTTAGAAATAGCAAATGCTTTCAGCCACCTATTGCACACAATTTATCTTTTCCAAGATGCACTGGACTGTTTCAAAGCAAGTGTAACTTGTTTCAGCAAGTTCATTATTTATTAGAACAATTTATTTCCGATTTCACACTCACTGATCTGGCAGGCTGAAAGCCAAATTTTTAATGATTTAAGACCTAGCACAAAGCTATTTGACCTTTCCAAGTCTCCAACTATAAAACAAATACATCTCACTTACAGCTGTCCTTCTGATACAGTCTTTCAGTTTCTTGGGCTGTTTCAGAAAAGTGCCAAATACTAAATAATTACTATTGCTAATGCAGACAGTTTTGGGTTACCTGAACATAGTCTGAACAAACCACAGACAGCATAGGAATGCAATGAGTAGCATTAAAAAATGTGAGTGGGGTTTAAAACCAAATAATTCAGGAGTACTAATGAAATCTCTCTATACCTGCTTTGTTCTCAATAGCAGCTCTCAATATCTTATCACACGGAGTCATGACTCCTAAATCAATTACTCTGTGAAAAGAAGTGAGATGACACAAGATTGTTTGAAAAACAGGTCAAATTCCTGCTAAAGGGCAAATACACTGCTTTTACTGTAAATGACTGACCTAGAATTGAAGTTAAATTCGAGGACTTTTGTTTGCTTATTTCTCTTAAGACTTCTGTCAGGAATTTTAATATAGAAAATACCAGAGTTTCAGACAATATAGAAGATAAGAAAATTCAAGTATAGCATGCTTTTTAATTTTTTCCATGTTTTTTCGGTAGTTCTGCTAAATCTGGCTGAGATGGAGTTAATTTTCTTCATAGCATCCGGTATGGTGCTATGGTTTAGATCTGTGACCAAGACAATGCTGATAACACACTGATGTTTTAACTGCTGACAAAAAGTGTTTGTCCACCATCCAGGCCTTCTCCAGTTTCCATTCTAACCCTTCAGGGAATAGCCTAGGGCATGAACCAAAGGTTGGTAGTAGACACAATCAGGCAGATGAAACAAAATAGTCAAAGAAATATTTCACGGCATATGATGTCAAGCTCAGCAATAAGAAGGGACTTAGCAGGGAAAAGTTTTAGCAGGGGTCAGCCATCATTTGCTTAGGAACTGGCTAGTTATCAATCTGTGGAAGGTGGTGAGTGACTATTTTTGCAAGATTTGTTTTAGTTTTCCTTTCTCTCCTTTCATTCACCATTCACTTACTTACTAAACAATTTCTATCTCTACCCATATTTTTTCTCTTGCTCTCCTCTTTCCTTATCCCACTAACGTTAGCTGAGTGGAAATGAATTGAGTGGCCGTATATGCTTAGCATTTTCTCAGGGTTAACCAACAGCAGTGGCATTTCTGAAGTTAATTGGACAACATGAGAAGTCTTTGTGGACATCGAATCTTATGTCAGGAACAGAACAGTATTCATATAAAGTTCTTATCCTTTTCTTATTAAAGCATAGATTTTATTAAATTAGTCACTGCACCCCGCTTGCTAGCATTGTATTCCTATTAATGTTAGCCTTTGACAAGGTTTTTATCTTTTTCAAGTAAGCCACACCAGTCTGCCAGCGTCATTCAGCCTCACTCAGTCACGGTGACAGAAACCACTATGACTTCAGTAAATCTGAAACCAATCAAAAGAACTTCAAAAGAGAACAAAATTAAATGTGCTGCATATACACAGCATTGCTACTAGCTTAAAAAATATTAGTTTTACAATAAAGAGTTCTTTTTGGCTCTTTTTAGAGCAAATTACACTCCCATATTAAAAAAACAAACTGACCAACCTACCGACCAACCAATAAAAAAAAACAGAACTAAAAGAATGAAGGCAGAGTTCCAAAGCAGATTCTGCTTTACACATTTGATGGATACTTGATAAAGTACTCTGATGGAAAAATGACCATTCATTACAATACTGTTGCCAGGTGATGCATGTCCACAGATCCCAAGAGAGCTGCTTTTTCTTAAATTTCTATCTTTTGAAACTCAAGAGGTGGGATGAGACTCTCATCTCTCATTTAACAAAACACACCCCATCAAATTTTTAAAACCTCATAGTTAATGGACATCTTGAAATACACAATACAATGTTCAGTCAAATCTTAAACTTCCTTTTTCCCAACACACACAGTCTTGCCTACTGCAGCTGCCCTATATGAACTCTTCAGACATTATGCTTATTTATTAGGGAAAAAAATAGTACAGAAGGAGGCTATACTTCCCATTAGTAACAGCTCGTATGACCTGCATTTCCAGCTGCAACAGAGGACAGTGCCCAAGAAATGCCCGCCTCTGCTATCACCAGAGGTGCATTTAGCATAATATATTAATCAGCTAGATAGTTCCCAGCTACCTATTCTTTACCTGAAGTTGTTGCAGCCCAGAACGACTCCCACAATGTTCTTGCCAATGTCATGCACATCTCCTTTCACAGTTGCTAGCACTATTGTTCCTTGGTAAGGATCCTGCAAGTGAAACAAGAGCTAAATTACTCGAAAGCCTCCATATGTCTGCATAGAGCTTTCAACAGTGCAATTCTAGTCCATGACCAAGACTCCTATCATGGTACAATTGTAAAGCCTGGAAGCAATGCTTCGTGAATACAGATGATTCACTAGGCTAGACTCATCTAGCTGAACTTCCTTTACCAAAAGGTTTGGACTAGGTGATCTCCAGAGGTCACTTCCAACACAAACCATTCTATAATTATACCAAATAATTACTGATGATTTAACTAGAGATTGATAATGCTAGAAAATATAAATTAGATTTGCACAAGAAGAAGGAAAATCTGTGCTGGGCAGCAAACATCATCAACCATAGCACATACCAATTAAAATAAACTCTTATTTAGGGCACACTAAGATTTCAGTTGTCTCAAGCAAAGAGGCCCCCAAGTACTAGGCATACATCCAAAAGGCTTCTTTTCAGTCTTGGTAGAGATCTACATCCACAGCTTTTTATCCTCAAATGTAACTATCAATGCTTTACATTTCCTGGCAGCCTGTGACTAAAACTGTCCTGCAAGTTACAGCAGCCTGGGTAACATCAGGTGGATTGGCTACCACAGTCTGCAAATCATTTTCATTCAAGTCAACATCTAACTTTGGAGACAGACGCTGCAGATATTAATTCTCTCACCAATTCTCTATACAGTAATATTTTTTTAAGAAGAAGGCACTACATCTCTTGTCCAGTAGTATGTAGAGGAAGCAGGAGGACAGAAGCCCTACTTTTTTCCTCCTGCTCTCCTCAGTCACACAGAATCTCTCACAGTCTCTTCAGAGTGTTTGCTGTGTTTTTAAGAATCTGCCAAATTCCACTTTGTTTCTTTTTAACCAGAGAATTAAATGTCAGAGGGTTCACAGTAGAACCCAGTGCTCATTGAAGCAAACAGCATCAGAACAAACCAGAAGGTGCCAGATACTGACAGTGTTACCTGAATTAAAATTAAAAAGAACAGCACGAGCAGGAGAGAGATGACACATAAAGGTGACTCACAACAGCCAGAAAACAGATCTGCTAGAAATACTGCAGAGAGAAAACAACATCACATCCAGAAAGAACACGGGAAAAGAGACTAGGTGTTCTGCTTCTATTAAGATTAGTCAGGATTGATTACTGGGTCATTCTTCCTTCTAAATTATTTGCTGTATTCATTACATTTATGCTGGATAATCACACAACAGTAAATGGAAATATACAGCATAAGATTACAAGCAAAGAATTAGGAATCATTCAAAAGCCACAGAAGGGTAACCAAAGGAAATATATGGTTTAGAGAAATTCTGCTATTCTTCCTTTTTAATGTGTGTTAAATAGCAGATTGGTGGTAACAGCCATTATATCTGAGAACTCATGAAGACACTGTAAGCTTCCACAGGACTAAAGAAAAGTGGATGTACATCAAACCTATATTTCATTGTCAGACAAAGACAAGAGAACAAGAAAAATACTAAACCAAAACCATAAGCATCTATCACATTATAAATATAGTAGGAAGCAGCAGACAGGAGTACTTAAAAAGGCATTCTGTCCCATTCACCTGAACTCTCTTTTCTACTGAACAGAATCTTGCCAGTATGGAGAAACAAAGGACATCCTATACCTTTATTTTCCAAATTTGGAAGACATTATTTCAAATATATGAAAGATAGTGGATAAAACTATTCTTAGGCATCACCAACCACTGGCTGTAAACCACAAAATGCCATAAAGGAAAGGCCTGCAAGGACCTGAAAATATTTTTTTTCAGTTTTGTATGTATTATTTATTACATACAAAGTAGTCTTCAGAAACTGGTGAAAAAAATCCACATATGAAAAGATAATTCTACTCAGACCTTGTTTTCATAAACACCTATCTCCTGAAACTGCTCATGGCTACATGTGCAAAGAGTGTATAATTCCATCCTAACAAGATCCTGAAGTCATAATCAGTGAAGAAAAACAATGGAAAAATTTGGTTCATTTAGTTGAGAGAATGGTCAGGGCTAGAGGAAAGGGAAGAGTCAAATTCACAGACACATGGTAACAGCCTTTGAACAGGCAAAAGGCAGTTCCAGAACAACCTGAGGGCAATAGGAAGTACTGTGAATAAATAATACTAGAATTAAATGTCTACAAAAACAAAAATAATTAACAGTGGTATCATGGGTCTACAAAGGCTTATGGTATTCTTCAGGAAACTTGTGACAACAGCCCAGGCACACATCAAGCAAAGCTCCACAAAATCTGCACTTTATGAATTTTAGTCCTACTTCAAATTATGTCTGTTTCCATATGACTGCATCAACTCTTCAGCATGAAAGCTGAATCACTGTAATTAGTAGAAAATAATTGACATGTTTGTCATGGCATGCTATGAAGAAGTCACAGCACAAAAGGACTGTGTCTTGCCTCTTCCTCTGTGCTGCCTTGCTGTGCTCTCCTTTCCTCTCTTTCTTTTTCCATATAGGGAATAAGGTGGCCAACTGCTTTCTTCATAACTCGAGCAGACTTTATCACCTGAATGGATAAAAAGAAGGTGGTAAAATAAACAATCAACATATGAATAGGCTATTATTTCTCTTAGTTTTCTTTTATACCTATTCAAACAATAAACAAAACTTCATTTGCAAAACCAGATTCCAGCTTTGGAGAGTTTTCTGTGGTAGCAGTCTGCTGATCCTACTGGACCACACGTGACACTTGGTTTTACAATGCAGTCTTTTGGACCACTCACAACAGAACCGGAAGCTACAAAGAGGTCTAGACTTGGGAGGTGCTAAATACCGTGATTTTTAGTCAAATATTTTTTCTCTCCTGCTCTTTGTCCCAGGCCCAGATTAAAACCACATTTCAAATAAAGCAAAAACACACAGGAAGAAACAACCAAAACATGTAAAACTACATAAAGTTACAAAGCAAAGAAAAGGTACCACTGTTTCTCAGCAGCACCTGAATTTTCACAATTCATATGCTATATCTGAAAAAAATAGTCAGCATAGGATGTTTTAGTTATATTTCAAAATGCTAGATTTTGCAAAAATGGGAAAATATATGAAACAATTTTCTCATTACCTGAGGCAGAAACATCTTTCCAGCACCAAAGAGATCACCAACGATTTTCATGCCATTCATTAAAGGCCCTTCGATTACATTTAGAGGTCTAGGATATTTTTCCTGATTTAATCTTGCTTCTTCTGTATCTGTAGTGACATACTTCTCAACACCCTGGATAAAGAATTAGAGAAGCTTTTAACTTGCAAGAAATACAGCTTTTGCTTAGTTGCCCTCTCCTCCAAAAAAATCACAACGAAAGCACAAAGAGATACTTTAAATAGTGCTAGTCTTTAAGAATACCTCAAATGTGCATTTAAAATAGGTTTTCTTGGGAAGCAAAACACTGTAGTTCTTAGACATATAATCAAAGCAAGAGTTCCCAGCATTAACAGGTTTGTGTGGTTTTCTTAACCATATCACAAGGAAAAGGAAACATTTAACGTCTGCTTCCAGCACAAGTGCCACTTAGTGCAGTGCTGTTAAAGAACACAAAACCCCACCAAACTCTAGAAAGTACAATCAGTTACACTACAAAGGAAAACTAGTATGTTTCTACCAATACGAGAGAAATAAATTAAAGGTCAAAGACTTTCACCAGGTCAACTGGTGAAATTTGTGAAAAATACTGTGAAATCACCACAAATTCCCATTATTAAAGTTAATTAAATATATTAATTAATAGCTTTTAAAAGAGTGGTAGTTGGAAGATATTTTGAAGCTAAAAGTTTCCCTTGAAGTCTGAGCTGAGATTAAGTGTCTGAGATGATGGATAGGACAGTTTTCAGCAGAAGTTCACCTTTATGAGAGCATATTCCAGCCTTTCCTCCACAGAGCTTTTCCGCCACTCATCAGTCTGCACAACTTTTTTTCCTCCTTGGGCATGATTCTGAAAAGACAATCCATAGAACCACAAATATTACTTTTAGAAAAGTGAAGATTCACATACTGACCCATAAAATAATTCAGATTATTCTTTTTTCCTTGTCCCTTAGACTGCAAGTTCTTTTAAGCAGAGTTTGTCATTAATTTTGAGGCCTTGTAAAATAGGGGCCCAAAACAGTTTTTCCTCTTAGATGATTTTTTTTCGAGATGAAGGCTGAAGTCTCACTCTTAGGGGTGTGTCTATTGCTGGCTAGGTTGAGCTCTGCAGCTGCACTTTTGGAAACAATTTGTGTATTGCCAAATATTTTCTGAAAAGTTGCCACAAATAAAACCTATTGTTTCTCTACCAATACCTACTCAGGCTACCTTTTCTTAAAGGAGCAAGAGGAAACCAAACATTCAGGGTAATACCATGAAAACATAAGTGCAGATGTATCCTTCACTGCATCAAAGGCAGTGTGGTCAGAAGGCTGAGAGAGGAGATTCTCCCTTTCAACTCCACTCTCATTGAGATCCTACCTGGAGTACTGTGTCCAGCTCTGGAAATGTTAGAGAGGGTCCAGAGGTCACAAAGTTGATCAGAGGGCTGGAGGACCTCTCTTATGAAGACAGGCTGAGAGAGTTGGGGTTGTTTAGCCTGGAGAAAGAAGGCTGCAGGGAGATCTTATAGCGGCCTTCCACTTTTTGCATTTAAAACCCCAACAACTTTAGACGAAAAACTTAGAGCCACTGAATTGCACTACATTAGTGGAAAGTCTGAATGATATTTTCAAAGATGCCTCAAACTCCAAAACTTTACGTAATAATCCTTCTCATTGGTTCTAAGAGACTAACTATTTTAACTAACATTTTTTCAGAGACAAGATGAAACTCAAATCAGAATGCTTACCTCCAGTGAAAACCAAAAAGTTGTAGTATTTTCTGTTATTTTTTAATAGAACTTCTAAAGATGTATTGAACCAAGAGTGTCAGCTGGGAGCTGATTTAATCCCACAATAAAATCATCACCATGAATAAGAGTAGATATTCCAACAATGGCTTCCCAAACTTTTTAGACCCAGCAGGAGTCATCATCCATTTCCATTTCTTCTTTTCATGCCCCATTTAAATTCACATTCTGCCTTCTGCAGAAACTCTGCTTCAGCAATCCCTAATTCTTTCTTTTTTTCCTTCCTCTTTATGCAACACTGAATACCCTAATGATAAAACTCTGCTTTTACAGACAAGATCAGTCCCAAATGAATTGCTTAGGCACTAAGAGAAGGAAGAGTCCTCCTGTATCAGTTTCCAACACTTTGCCATTATTCCTAAAAACATACCACCACAGTACAGGGTAAACTACAAACCAAATGAAGCTGTATGGAGAAGTACTATCTCTAGGAGCTAGAAAACATGAATGCAAACCTTCTTATACACTTAAATCTAAGAACCACCTAACTCAGAAAAAAATTTTGCTACCTTCTGTTCAGAATAGGATGCTACTAATCATCTTATGACTGATGACCTGGAAAACTTTAGATGTGTAATCTTCAGCTTTTATCATCATCTCAAAAACACTGAATAACTGATCATCAGTTTTGGAATCAGTTACGTACACCAGCACATCCAGGAACCACAAGCAACTACTTTTACACTCACTTTAAGCAAATTATTACTACCAGAGAGATTGTTGTTTACTCTGTTTTCCACACTGCACTTGTCAATTAAGTTCCAGCATAAATGCTTTCTTTGGTTGTGGGTTTGCCCTTTCTGGGGCTTGGGGATTTTTTTATGGTTTTGGTTTTTTTTGTTGTTGTTGTTGTGAGGGTTTGTTTGCTTGCTTGGGGAGGGAGTTTGGTTGGGTTGCTTCTTACTGGTTTTGGGTCTGTTTGCCTTTTAAGAAGAATGTTTATGCAGCTTGGTCTCCTGAAGAACCTCGATCTTCGCAAGGTTTTTTAAGGCACCTATGAATTCAGAGAGGTTCAATCTGTCACAGAGTTCACATTTTATTCTATATTAACAACTGAACCATTTGTAGTAGCACTAGTAAATTCTAACACCCAGTGTTAGACACATGCAGTTTACAGGTTGTTCTACCTGTCATCAGCAGGGAGATGTTAAAGACCAGGTGCTAAGCTAAATACTATTCAGAGCTCAAAAAATCACCTGAGCATAATGTAAAAGTTTCTCTGTTGCATCAGGATCTTTGTTCCAGATTAGATCCTCACACAGCTGTAGCAATTCCTTGTGGATATCATCATACACTGGCAGATTCCCAGCATTCACAATTCCCATGTCCATGCCACACTAAAAAAAAAAAAAAATCAGAAAGTCCTCCAATCAAGGCACATCTGCCAAGTGAAAACATATTGAAGGCCAAAGCACATCATACCTTAATTGCATGGTAAAGGAACACCCCATGCATTGCTTCTCGAATGGCATCCATTCCTCGAAAGGAGAAAGACAGATTGGAAAGGCCTCCACTTATCCTGGCTCCTGGCAGTGTTTCCTACAAGAATTGCACATAGATTTTTAGACATTGTTTTCCAAAAGGAAACCTAAACAAAACATTTCATCCTCGAGACAGTTGACAGCTGGGCTACAGTGCAGTGGCTATGTACTCTTTCTCTCTTCCCCATTCCCATGCCTTGTAAAAAAACCCAAAACAACAGTGCAGCTTCCTTGGCTGTACTCAGATGATGCTCTTCACTGCTGTACTTCTTTGCACACATTATGGCTACATTAAAAAATCCCCTTTCACCGTAAAAGAAGTTTCAGTAACTTAAAAAGGCAGCTTTCATGCACCTTCAAAAAGGTCCTTTGAGCTAGAACATAAATACGATTCTTGTCTCTGATGTAGTCTATTCACAGTACAGATAATTTATTGAAATATATTTATTAATTATTTGAAGTTCTATTGAAAATATAGCTGCTTTGTAGAATGGCTGCACTTTGCAGACAGTCCTCCTTACTCATTTAAAATGTGCATTTTGCAGCAGTGCTTTGTTGTTGTAGTTTGGGGGTGGGGAGCGTTTATCTGTTCTGTGGTTGGTTGGGTTTTAAATAATATCAGCAAAATACCTCAAATTAAAATAAGCTTACAACTCACTTTTATGGTTTTGGTAGCATTGATAAAATTAACAGCATACAGGTTATGTTCTTCCATTCCAGTTCCTATGGTCAAAATATTAGGGTCAAATATTATATCATTTGGATTGAACTGCACTTTTTCCACAAGGAGGTGATACGCTCTGGAACAGATTGCAATCTTGGTTTCTGTTTCTGTTGCCTAGTGAAGAAAAAGAATTCTGACATGAAACTTACAGAAAACACAAAAAATAAACTCCCCAGAAATAACTTACGGCTGCACAGTATTTTAAGAGCAACTTACTTCCCATGACTTGGAAAATCGTGGAGCAGACCATCCCAGAAGCTGTGCTAAGGCACATGGAGGACAGGGAGGATGGCTTTACCAAGGGCAAGTCCTGCCTCATCTAGTGACTTTATATGATGGAGTGACTACATCAGTGAACAAAGAGTTATGCATTTTGTTCCCCAACATTCCATCATCCTATGCAAAGTTTAATTTGTGGGTTTTGACATAATCAAGTTAATTTTCATAGACTCCACTCTCATGCAAAGCTCAGTTCAGCATGGCTGAATAGCAAGAAACACACTCCTGTGGTAGCAGAGCTATGCTTAGAGATGTACTTGGATTCCTCAAATATAAGCAGCATAAGAAATACTTGCACATCAGATCTGAAACCACTGCTAAAACTATACAGACCTCTTTGAGTCATCTATGTCAATGAAACAACTTTGTCTGGCACAAGAGTTAAAAAGCCTTGCACTCCAGATGAAAAATATCTTCCCTTTAAAGTAACAATTACCTGTCCCATTTCATCAAAAGCCATGACAACCACAGCTGCTCCATACAACTTTATTTTCCTTGCTTTCTCCAGAAAGTCCTCCTCACCCTCCTTCAGACTGATGCTGTTAACAATGCATTTCCCCTGGCAACATTTCAAACCTGCTTCAATCACTGAAAAATTTGAGGAGTCAATGCATAGCGGCACCTGTAAATAACAGAGGAGTAAGCCAAGAGAATACATACAAGATATGAATTAGAGTTCCACATACTGTTCACCCATTTGGACATAAAAATATACAGATATGAATCAATATTTATGAATAGAAAGTTTCCAAATGGTATTTGTAGATTAACTTTGATTTAAATGCAAAATTCGGAACAAATTTAATTCAACAGCTTCTATGGAAACTCCATCACTTATCATACAGAGACCTCTACTTCTTTCTGTATGGTCTGGTGGTTTTGAATCACTCGTTTTTACACAATACACACTGCAGAATTATCTTTTAAATCCATCCTATATCCATAGCAATTTTAAGTTTATGGAAACTAATACCATTATGCACTGCCAATATATAGATTATGGCTTATAACTGCTGCAAAAGGAACCTGCAATCATCTTTTCTAACCAATGAAAACAACTGGCATACAGTTAGCTGAAGTAAGACAGATGATGTTAAAACCTGTTTCCCCAAAAGGCCTTACAGTACCTTTTCCTCTTGGAGGACACCCATGTCTGCTTATTAAGCGCCTAAACTGGTTATTTAGTAAATCAGTATCACTATTTCCTGAAAATTTTCTAACTCAATAAAAGGTTCTTCATTGTGCTGTGACTCAATAACAACCTTTGCAATATCAGGTTCTGAAGAAATCAAGTTACAAAATCTAGTCATTGCAGCAGGGCCATCCAGCATCCCATCATCCATATTGATGTCAAGAATCTGGGCTCCCATTTCAACCTGCATTTTGGCTACACTCAGGGCTTCCTAAAGAAGAAAGAAAAAAAACAAAACAGCAGTCAGTAGAAAAAAGCCTAGCCATTCTCAGGATAACATTTCACTTCAAAATAATCATTCAGAAAAAAAAAAAAAAAATCAGATATCCTGTAAGAAAATAAGGAAATTATCTGACATACAACAACATTAAAAAGTTGTTAGCATGGCACAACTGATAACTAACCTGTTTACTAAAATACGACATCAGAGACCTAACATGCAGGTAATGTCACTGGATTTCAGACAGCTGGTCTTATGTTTAATTGAATGACTTAAAGATTTGCCTGGTAAGAAGGACTTCTGATAGCACAAGATTACAGGAAAAGTCTTTGTGATGGTATGATGTGAGGGTCTTGCATCACAAGTTCTGCTGCTTTGTAACACAAAGGACATATTTTTTAGAGGCTGACATTTTTTTCCAGCTGTAGAATAATCACCAAGTGCTAAGAAGGAAATACTAAAGCTTTCTGTCCATCCTACATAATTATCTGAACTCCCATGTCTGTCTGCTTTTTCTTTTTTGTCAATTTGCAGACTGAGATTTTCAGTTGCTCACAATCCCTAACAACCTGTGCTGGAAGATCTCATTATTTCACTGGCCTAACTTGCTTCATGACTTCTAAGAGCTTAAAAGTCAGACTTTAAAAAAAAAAAAAAGCAATTCTGTTTGTATCAACTAGAATGGCAGTTCTGTGACAGTCTCAGCTCTCAAGAAATCTCAGTCCACTATTTGTTTGAATGTTACAGTAACAATTTACAGAAGAATGAGCCTCCCAGCCTTTTCATTTATACCTTGCAGCTGTTTGAAGAATGCAATTACCTTCCAAGCACCTGTCTCTGTAGCAACTCTCATGTAGCATGCTGCAGCCAGTGATGAGATATATAAAGATTAGATGCAACCATAATCAGGATTGGAGAAGAGAGGGGAAGGAGGGATTACATTCCCTCCTTTCTCCTCTGTAGAATCACCACTAGATACAGCACAGACCAGGACATTTCTTAAACTATCATTAGCTATGTAACTTAATTCAAAATGAAAAATTTTATTTTCTGTAACACTTGCCAAAACAAACAAACAAACAAACAAAAACCTTAATGACACAGTGCAGTATAGTAATGGAAAATCAAAGCATCAGTTATAAAGATAATTATTAAAATATTTACTTCATAGTTGCCTGCCATGATGAGCTTAGCAAACTTCCGTGAGCCTGCAACATTGCAGCGTTCACCAATATTAACAAAGTTGGTGTATGGTCCTATCCTGAATGGCTCCAGACCTTAAAAAGACATTTTTAAACACATTTGTAAAAGCAGAGAAGAAAAAAACCCCACTGTTTAATAAAGACAAGATCTCTTTTATAAACTGCAAGGAGAGGTATTTTCCTCTTTATGAACAGCAATTTCTCAGTACATCATGATGTGCATAAATGTAGTGAGCAACTACCAATGAATGCAGTGAAATAATTTCCAACATATATGCCAAAGGTTTCTGTCCTTCCTCAATGACATTCAATAGTTTACCTGATCTATGAAAAATAACAGCTGGTTTGTCCAAAGAAAATTACATGAAGCTATGATTCTTTAAGCATCTATGTGTATGCACATACATACCTTCTCTCAGCTATCCCATTATGTCATGACTCTACCACCACCAGAGAAGACTGACAAAAACAGCTCCTAACACATACCCATGTTCAGAGAAACAAGCTAAGAGGAATCCTTGTGTAGTAGGCTACTGAGAGGCAAATGAACTTTACAAAACAGACTAAACTAATCCACGAAAACACAGGCCGATCATGATTTACTGAATTTATGCTAAACTGATTTGACTTTGAGATTACAATACCAGACCAAAAAGAAGGTACTATTTTATTCGGATAGATGGCTCAAAGGCTTAAAATAAGGCCTGCCTAAGGAACATACAGATCTAGAATTTGCTGAAAGACATTCTAGACCTGGATATATTGCTGGAACGCTGTCCCAGTACAACTGGACTGGCATTTAAGGCAACACAGGACAGCTCTCACAGCAGGTGAACTAGGATCTCACCCCTGCTCTGCCATCAGCAGTGAAATTATCTGATCTCTCTGTGATTGACTCTTCTATTGCAAAGGATGTCATGGTTTGGAAGATTTCCTCCCCTCAGATTCACCAGACTAACTCAGCCAGCTGGAAGTTAAAGAATGAAGCTATATTTTACAGCAAAGCACAAATTTACAAGCATATGTACGTAATATATACAGATATTTACAATTATATACAAGTTAAAAGTAATACAGAAATTCAAAATCCTTCCCAAGCAGCCAGACTGCCCAGGAGGGCTCCCAACCAATGCCGCTCGTATCCTACTCACCCCTTATCTCAGAAATAACCAGATAAAGCTCCCTATAGCTCAAGTGATAAATTTGCAGAGATATGAGGTGAGATGTCAAAAGCTGAAAGGGAGTTATAAGGAAATAGATCAGATTACATAGGTTTCATGCAAAGAGTTAAGGCAAGATGCAACCAGACACAGAGACCGAAGAAGTGAGAAGTGAATGCCTTATCTTATATTTTGACTATTTATGTCCCTCAGCAGAACAAATGAGTGATATGGACATCACTATTACTTTCTTCATACAGCCAATGATCCAATTTCTCTCATTAAAATATTCAAACTAGCCTCAAACCAACACAGAGGATAAAGACACTCGCTCACCATTAGAAAATGGCTAAGAATTCCAGGTAAAATATGCTGGTGCAGCTGTATTTTACAAGATTGTAATAAAACATTCTATTAATATTTTGGTCAAAGCAGTAAGATTTAGATCTGGGTATGCACCCTTGCTGGCTTTAGGTCCTAGTGCTGTTGGGCAAAGGATGCACCAGGGACTCCGTACAATTCAATATGAATTCATCAGAAGACCTTTATTACTTATTACACCTGTGTTTATATAGACTTGAGTACAGAGCACATGCCTACAAATATTCATCTATTAACATAATCTAGGCAAGTACAGCCCAGTCATTAACATAGATTGACTTGTTCTTCCCCTGAGCCAGATGTCCCCACTATCTTCTCCTCCCCCCTGGGCGCCATCCTGGTGTTATAGGAACCAAGGTCAAGTGTCTTGTGTACCACTGATTATTTCCCTCATCTGTGGGAATGACAGACAGGCTACTCATTATTTTTCACTCTCACGTTACCTTCCCACATAGTGCTGTTTTCATCAGAAGAAAACTGCAAATAAATTTGTAACGGAAGGTTGCATGAGTTAAAAAGTTCAAACTGTTACACTGTTTTACCTGACAGCAGCATGTATCCTTGAGAGAGAGAAGGTGGAACACGAGGCTTACAGAATTTCACAGCTTCAGCAATTTTCCTGAGTCACAGAGAGAGCAAAGTTTATTAAAATTAAACCATACCAGAAAAGACTCAAACAGAATATAGTAGACATAGATTTATATCTCAAATGTAGCTGACAAGACTATTCAGTTAATTCATGTAACCAAAGCAAAAATATGTTCCCAGATGACTATCATAGGTATTTTTAGGAAGTGTACAAAGCAAATACACAATGCGAGATTCTATGCCAATGGGGTACTTGGGTATCAGAAACAGTTCTCAACCACATTGGCCCTTACCTTAGTCATCATTTGCAGAGCTGAGCAACTGCTGATGACTGCAGCAAGAATAAAAGTGACAAACATTGTTCAGTGCTGAGACATGTTTCTCAGATACTTATGATGTTCATGTTCATTTTCTCCTTGTCCCAGTCAGGAGCAACACACTGTGTCATCTACATGTGTACATACTACCTCTTTCCAGACTGCAAATAGATCAAAAGGGCTCCTTCTCTTCCAAGCCCAGGTAAAAAACACAGTTTTTCCCACTGACCTGCTTTCAGTGAGAATGATTAAATTTTGCTTCCAGCTGGCCAGGACTATAGTGCTAGCACCATTCCTAGATATTTTCCAATATTGGCCCCACAACACATTCACTCCTTCCTTTCTTCTACCAGCAAAGGAAATCTGACATTTCACTTTTTCACTAGGAGCACCTGAAATAAGAATGTATGTCTGCAGTTGCAGAAATGGGAAGTCTATTCTATCCTGTGGTAAAAAAGGGAGGACTAATTCCAAAACTATTTGAGATAACAAAACAGCAGAGGCATAACTCCAGTTTGAACCGCGCCCTCAGCCATTCTCATTTCATATTACACATGCCTATGAAAGCGAGTTTTCTACTCCATATATTGCACTTGGCTTTCACTGCTACCAGTATTCACGTGATCCATCTTTTCAGGAAACTCTGAGACAGGCCATGGAAGTGCTCCATGGAAGCACCACTTAATCTATTTCCCAGTGTACTTAAAGTCATAGCTCATGAGGTACCTGATATGTGCTGGTGTAGTACCACAGCAACCTCCAACTATGTTGACCAAACCATCCAATGCAAAACTCTACACAAGTAAGGGAAAAATAATTTTAAGTTAATAAAGATATATAAGAGGGAAAAAAAAACATCTTTAGGCTACTTTGGAGTTTTCTTCTTCCATGTGCTAAGCAATCAAGAGGATCACAAGAAAAAAAAATACAACAAACGCTATTACAAACCAATCAGTACTATTTCTTTTACGGATTTGTCTTGAGATGTGGATTCCCAAGGCTAACCAGCAATTTCGACACCTGCTTTTTAGGAGATTACATTTTAAACTGGCCTATTTTACATTGAAGTCTCAGATGAAAACTTGTCTGAGTATCAAAGACAAGTCATATTGTATTATAAGACAGAATTAAGATGCATCAGATACTGCATTCTCACTGACAAAATGCAGGTCTAGCCAGATACTTCTCTATCTTGCAGAGATCAAGTGTCATGAAGCACACCCTCCGCTAGAACACTAGTACTGTTGGTGGTTTCTGTACACAAATCTGTAAAATTCTGTTAAGTTCATGAAAGCCACACATGAAAGCTTTTTTAAACAACTGAAATGAAAAACAAAACAACACAAAACTGTAACTGTGCATAAAACACAAGCGAAAAATTCCGGTCTACTAATATGTCAGACACACAACAAATACTTCATACCTTTATATGATTGGCAGTGACTTCTGGAGTTTCATCATAACCACCGAAAGTATTGGGAAGACCTTGAAACATAATTTTTTCTAGTATTACAATTTGTTTAAAGCCCACAAGAACAGAACTAAATTCCATAAAAGAAATATTTAAAGTTGCTACACTTGTATGAGGACTAAAATGCTTCATCATCCTTGCAATCATTACTCAACAGACTATAAATTAGGCAAATGAACGCTGTGCACTCTCTGTCACAGAATAAGTTACTTTCAGCAGTTTAGAATATTTTTAGTATTTTTCTAATAGTAAAAACAAACAAAACAAAGGACCCCCATCTTTTTAAGCTATTTCAACAGTATTACTGCTAATAGGCTGCAATGGTTTAGTTACATTTCATCTGCCTGTAAGCACAGAAACACGTTCACCCACACACCTGCATTGGGGTAACAGATGATGTATGCTGCTGTACATTTTCCAATAGATTCAATGAATGGTCGCATTTCAGTTGCCCCTAAAGCACAATTTAAGCCGATACTGAAAAATAAATTTTCCAAAATTATTTTGAGGTAAAAACACCTTTTACAAACAAACCAGACAAATGTTAGTGCTGGCAACTGCTAATACCTGCCATCATCTACAACAAAACCAACCTGGTCTCCAATTTCTTTAATCATCATCATCAACACAGCAAGACTGTGCAAAAAGAGAACTCTTGGATGGAAGAAAAATGCAAGAACGGAGGGTGCTGGACTGAACTGAACTGGGAACAGTAAATCAAGATTTCATTTCAAAATCCAGGAGAGAAGTGGCAGCATTTTAACAGCAACTGCAGCAACACGACAGCTCTGTATTTGCAAGGTAAGAGAAAGAACAAGTGGAATGAGAATGACAGACTGGAAAGAAGCCTTGTGTTACAAGAACTACAAGAAAAGGCTGGAAAAAGCAAGACATGGTTCAAGACATTACCTCATTATTTTCTTTTAAATGGTACACAAGTTATGTCAACCTTGGAAGAAACCAAGTGTTTCCTCCAAGATGCCTCATGGCAGCACATGGGCAACTGCGCATGCTATGCCTTAGTAACCAAGACAGCACTACAGCAGAAGTATTTTACATGAATAAGGTTCTCAATTTTGTCAGTATGTGAGGGACAATCATGTTTCCTATCGTTCAATGACCGACACACAAATATGACCTGCACTCAAACTGTCTACACGGATATAAAAGGGAAACTTCTCTTTCAGAAAGTATGCAAGAGATTTTGTATGTATGTATGATTTCTGATCTTTCTTCATCATTTTCAAAACCATCTTAAGAGCACTGCAAACCTCAAAAGGTGCTCACACTGCTGCTAGAAGAAGGGGATGTAAAAAACCTTTTGCCTTTCCTGGAAAAACAGTCTCAGACAAGATGCAAGGTAACTCACTGAAGCAGCAATGGTAACAGCCACACAGATGCTGCCTCAGAGGTAAGTTAATAAAGTGCACATATGCTCAGTTAGTTTTGCAAAGTCAAAAGCAATAAAGCCCTGCACAGAACTTAGAGCACAAAATTATTTTTTACTTTTCTCTTGTTTCCAAGGAGTACGCAAGGGCCTGGTACTGCATAAGTAATAGCAATAAATACTTGCAGCCAACTTAACATGTTGAACAGAATTCTTGAGATATGCAGCACTGGCAGCAACATCGAAAACTGTGGCCTTCAAGATTGCAGAGTCACATAACACAACATACACAAACTTACAACAGCTTAGGTGTGGTTTGGCTGGGGGAAGGGTGGTCATGTATTCAACTTTTTTTCATGTTATGGATTGAGTTGAACCTGCTGCTGTTATTCATACAGTCATGCCAGCTTAAAAAATGAATGTGCTAACCAGAGCCAAGTACTATGGGGCTGAAGTTCAGATTGCAACATGGAAGGCTTCCTGTTCTGGATGGTGTTTCTTGGTTCCAGTTTCTTGGGTGTGGTCTGTTTTCTGCTGGCATGGCAGCAGAAAGAGTAGGGGTCAGTAGGTGCTGGTTTTGGCTGTTTTATGCTGGGTTTTTTGTTTTGGGTTTTTTTCCCCACGGTGTATTTCACTTGGAGGGGTAGAAGGAGTCCCTGGACTCAGCCACCCCACTCAACTGCCCCATGTTGGGCACCAATACGTTCTTCCTGGTTTGAACTTCCAGCTCAGGACAGAATGTAGAATTTACCACAAGAAAGTAAATAACAAGACTTGCACAGAATTGGAAGCTAGTAAAAGTAATATTTACAACAGTAAACAAAGTACAAAAGGTAGTAAGGTAAAAGCAATATATACATACACACACATATATATAAATGTGCTGGTTTGAGGCTAATTGGATGATTTTAATGAGAAATTAGATTATAGGATGAGAAAGGAAAACATTTGGGATGTCTCCTTCACTTATTTACTGAGATGTACTAAAGTAAGAACCCAAATAAAAATAAGACAGAGCTGCTTTGGGTCGCTCTGGCTGCTGATCTCTCTCCCTGGCTTCTAGCTGAATCTGTGTAACTCAACTAATCAATTTCTGCTTCTAACACCCACCCCCTCTCCCAGCCAATCTTCCTCGCTTACCTGGCATGTAAGACAGATACTGGGATAAGATTGGGTAGTGCGGGGGAAGGTGGTAGAGTGGTTGGGAACCCCTCCTGAGGACTCTAATCTCTGGGAGGGGTGTGGTGTGTCTGTATTACCTTTTTACTGTATATATATCTGTAAATACCTGTAATATATTGTAAATATATTCTTGTATATTGTGCAAAGCTATAATATAAAGTTTTGCTCGTTACCTTCCAGCCAGCTGAGTCTAGTCTGGGTTATTTCAAGAGTGTGGGGGCATGGGGGAGCTCCTGAACTACCACAATAAAACACCAGAATCAGACATGCACTAGGCAGCCCCTCAGGGCTAGGTCCAGTGGACTAAGCCTCACCACACAGCCCACAGCTCCTGGCCAGCAGCAAAGCCTTCTCTCCCATGGCAAAAGCAAAGGCAGGAGCCAAGAGAGAGATGACCAGAAGGTCTGCCTCTTAAATAGGGATTACACAGGAAAAAGGATGGAATAACATACTACATTTGATCTGTCCCCTTGGGACAGACTTGCTACCTGCCTGGGAGGAGTTCCAGTCTATGGTACAACAGTTAACCCTTAACCTACAACATTATCAAACAGACAGTTCTACCTTTAAAGTGCTTTTTCTAATGTATCTCATATAGGCCATTCTGTTTAAACAGAAAATCCCTTTTATTTTAATTTCCCTATGCAGTGTTTACATTCAGTTTAATCCTTCATATGATCCCCTGGATAAAAAGAACATGCACAGGGAATACACAATCACAGCAATGAAGTTCTGGAATTTTATTTCAAAGTGGGGGGCTCATCCCCCAGGATTTTCAAAGCAGAGCAATGTAAGAATGGTTAATGAGACTGTCCTTATCAAATGCAGATTAATGTAATGTATTTCCTACTGTCATTCACTTTACAAGCTTCCAGCTCACACTCCCCCTACGTGTTTAAACTCTCTCCTGCATGAGGAGCTTCATCCTTTCCACTGGCTCTCAGTACAAACTGACCTGCCACTCCTCTCTTTAACTCCCCTTATCAGAGAGATACTGTAAAAGCAGCCAGCATACCAAAAGTACTTCTTGATGCTCTCACTTGACTTACTGGGTACTGGTCATCCAGACTGAATGAATACCTGCTACAAGGGTTGTTAATAACATGGGGTATAGTGATAGAACAAGAGGTAACATTTTCAAACTGAAAGAAGACAGATTCAGATTAGAGATTAGGAAGAAATTCTTTACTGTGAGGCTGGTGAGATACTGGAATAGGTTGCCCAGAGAAGCTGCAGATGTACCCTTCCTGGAAGCTTTCAAGGCCAGGCTGGACAGAAGTTTGGGCAACCTGTTCCAGTGGAAAGCATCCTTGCCCATAGAAGTAAGGTTGAAACTAGATGATATTTAGGGTCCTTTCCAACCCAAACCCCTCTATAATTCTATGAAATACATGTATGAGCATGACAGGATCCAAGCATTCCCTGTTTCAAAACTGCCATGTCAAACTAAGCAAACAAATGCAGACTAATTCAGAAACAAAAAGCAGCTTCTGTGGCCAGTAGCCAGAAGCCCTGAATCACATTGCTGGTAGAGTATGTCTGCTATCCTCGTGTAATAACTGTCATATCCCCATCTTAAATATGACCTCCCTCCCTTGCTCATTTCTTCACAGCAATCACACATCAGTTCTCCTAGAAGCTAAGGCTGCAGAATGCCCTTGGGACCAAAACAAACACAGCCATAAACTCAGCATATGTCTTCTTAATGTTACCACAGTAGAAACAACGACAGGATCCAAAATAACACAAAAGGAATTTTTGCGGTATCTGAGCACCTTTCATAGCAAGCAGCCTGCCACATATCTTTCTGCACTTACTAAGCACACAGTTCATGAGTTTCACAGCTACAATCAACAGGACACAGAGCACACACTTTTTAGGGGAGGGATTCAAACAGACTAAAGGACATCACTCTAAACAGGACATACAAAACCAAATGAAAACATGGCAACACATATAACATGATCCCTAGGATACTGGTACTTAACACTTTTTTCACAACTCTGAAGTCAACCACTCTGTACCAATTCAGCAACAGAAACAACATTAAATGCAATGTGCTCCACAACTAAAACCTTTCTGTTACAGTGCTACAAATAGTGTATAGCCTTTGCATAGATGAAAAACAAACCCCAAGCATTCAGAACCGTAAGACAGCTTCTGTGAAATATGGTTTAATAAATTCTTGATTTGTGCTCCAGTGCCATTCTTTCCTCTTCAGAGGCAAGAGAGTTATAAGCAAGATTGTTAGCCTCATGCCAAATATGGATCACTAGGTTGTGATGCTGAGAGAAGGAGTCAACTACTACCCTGTTCCAAGAGGCTCCATATGTCACTTCTGGAGCACCGTCTGGTCTGGGAAAGTGGTGACTCAAGGGCAGTCAGGAAAACTGTGAATGCAGTCTTCTGCTTTCCTATCACCAAGATGACAGATTGCCTGCTTTAGCTTGAATTTTGTTGTAAAAACAAGCAATGGCTCACCACAATGTGCATGGCATGCACTCCGAACTGCAAATTAAATGTTTTATGTTAGAATATTTTAGGAAGAAATATTTATTTCTGGCTTATGTTTTGGCATGAAGACTCAATCAGAGAGAAGAAATGATGAGGAAACAAGGAGGTAAAATAGGGTATTCAAATTAACACGCAAAACCTTGCACAATGACCGAATCTGCTATATACTAGGCACTTCCACTAATCTTAAGCTCAAACTTGTTTCAGCTTTTCTGCATTAAAAGAATGCAAGTAAATGGAGGCATCAGCATCTCTCAAAATGACAGCTTACATCCTTGAGAAAAACTCAGAGAATATATATAGTTTTGTAAGAGTTGAGTTTTTTAAGTGTTCAGTAAAAAGAATACTGGAACAGAATCTTAGGATTTGCTCTTTCAACCCACCCTGAAACATTCTGAACTGGCACTGCTTCCGTCTAAGAACGACACAAGCTCTGCTCATACCAGAAATCAGTCCTTTGCACACTCTGAGACAGCAGAAGATGGCAAAGTACAATTTCAATTTATTTTTTTTTTATCCTTTGACCAAATTGTGATTTCAGTGGCTGTCACAAACACAAAACTCCACAGATTATTTAAAGCAGCATTTTGAAAATTCAGCTTCTCTGGAAACAAAATTTCTGCTGATGAAATGCTAGAAGAACATGTTAGCAATACATGTGATTAAGTGATCACATGATCCCAGTTAGTATAGCTTTCATTTAGCTGCAAGCAAGGGTTTAAAATAGAACATAATCAAAATCTACAGATAACTTACTTAAAGAAAGACACATTTCCTTACCAAAGTGGCTTGCTGTGGGAAACACTAATTACAAATGCCTCTCCTGTCTGGCCTGAGAGGGTACGCCCACTCTTATCCACAATGGTTCCAGAAACCTAAATATCAATTGAACAGATAGAAAACTGCAGATCACAAAGACAGGGCTGCAAACTGCAGAAGACTAAGAATATATTAGAACTTTCTAAACAAGCTTATTCTTTTTCTATATTCATTCCTACACATACAAGACTGTCAGAGAAAAAGCAAGTAGGAGAACAAATATGGAGTTAGTTAGATCTTTTCTGACTTTAAACAGCCATTCATATTCCACTTTAAAATGTGACAGATTTTACTTAATTTCATCCTTAAAGGACTGGTTCTTTGTACCGTTAAGACAGTAAGCCCAAAACCAAAAAGTCATCAGACCTTTATTTGTGGAAATGAATGAGCACCCCCTGGAATAAAGTAATTCCTTAGTCTTCAGATTGATAAACTAGACAGAACTACCCAAGGCAGACTTCAGACAGCTCTTCATAATAACAGTTGTTCTTTTCAGAATCACATGAATAAAGCACATTTCAGAGACTCAGTTCTTTGATTTTGAATCACTGTAACCCACTGTCATCTCAGCTAGTTCACATGTGGAGATTAAATATATGTAACATATTAAAGAAATAATACTTACAAATATGGGTCGGGGAGCATAATCTTCCTCAAACAAAGTCTGGAGTGCAAAAAGAGCTGCCTGTAGAAGAATTAGTTGCAAAATATTAATGGAAGTTTCAGATGTTCTTCAGTTTGTTAGTTTTTTGGTTTTGTGGGTTTGCTGTTTGTGGGTCTTTTTGGTTTTTTTTTTTAGTTTTCTGGGTTTGTTTGGTTTGTTGTTGTTTTGGTTTTTTTAAAAATCTATTTATAGATAAATATTCTTCAACTTGCTACCTCAAACGGCCTGTGAGAACTTAACAACACTCATGAAGTTTCTCCTTTACCACTAACATCTTCCAGATGTTACAAAACACATTTTGGTAACAAGTGCAAAGGAAGTACTAGAGCGTAACCAAATATGATCAAGACTACTCTGAAACTCAAGTCACATCAGCATGTACTTCTCACTCACAGCAGCACAATTGCCACTCCAAACATGGTTTTATGTAGTATTATCAGTAGATACTCGCTGCCTTTGAATCTATTTAAATGTCCTGCAAAGGATTCTAAGCACAATTTTTCAAAGCAAGAACTGCAGTGAACCCTTGGAAGGTCCTGAAAAATACCTGCTTACTTACAGTAAGAAAGTTCCATGCAAACATGAGCTCAGGACCACAATAAGCCTATATGATCCTAGACAAAACTCCATCATAACTGGTGAAATCTGCAAAAGTGCAAGTCATGCCACTGCACACATTAATCAGCCCAAGACAAAAACCTAAAGAAATGTTGTGTGAATATTCTATCCAGACTTTTCCACGTAAAACTGCAAGACAGTTCTAAGTGCCCTAATAATTCCACCACCTGCACTGAGCAATTATTTGATAGAGGTGTCAAAAATCATAAGAATTGTGGCGTATTTCAACATTTTATCCCTATTGTATTACCCTTTGAATCCTCTATTCCCAAGTGCTCTTTTCAAAGCAAATGTCATATTTCCCAAAACCTCCACACTTAACAGGACTGACTCACAAGCCTTCTCAGGCCTGCAATGAGAGACACTGGACATTCCCTCTCCAGTGTGGATCCCAAGCATCCTTTGGACAGACATACTTACACTGAAAAATATAAACATCAGATACATTTGGAGGCACTCTGCAATATAGCAGAGCTTCTGGGAATAGAAGACAGCTGGCAGAGACAGACAGAAATATACTAACATTGCATGTTAAAAGACAAAGGAAATACTCTAGAAAAAGCTGATTAAAAAATACCTTACTTTTCACCTGTTTGCTCTCAATTGGAAAGTCTTTCCATGTATTCAGTAAGCAGTAGCTGATAGCTCTTAAAAATACTACACCGATTTTCCTTAGGTAGTATACCAAACACTTGTATTAACAAGTATCTTTTTTTCCCATGAGTCTCACCTTAGCATTGGCTGTGTCAAATATGGTTTCCACTAACAAGATATCAACTCCTCCATCCAAAAGTCCTTTGGCTTGTTCTGTATATGCTTCAACCAGTTCATCAAAAGCTGTAAAATAGGAATTATGTTAATTTCATCTGGAGGCATCTCTTTCAAGACTATCATCTGAGTTAAATAACTTGATGGTTATAAATACTTATGTTCCTGTAATCTGGTCTTTCCACAGACGGCGAAACAGAAAGTGTTCTGTTTGTTGGACCCATGGCTCCAGCAACATATCTCTTAATTCCTAAACCATGACACAGAAAGAAAAAATAATTAAAAATTTTTAAGACCAAAATACTTTACCTCTGTTTTTGCAATGATAGCCGTATGAATGTAAACACCAAGACATGTATATCATTCAGAGATGAAGAACTACAAAACAAGAAACTCCTGTCTCAAATCAAGAGTTTGATCAGCACAAGATTACCCAGCACAGCTAACTTGTAATTTTAATCCTATCCAACAAGAAATCCAATGTATACACAAAACAGAAGAACATCTATTGGCTTGATTTTTCTTCTAAAGGTCGTATGTCTGTGACACAGGAAGCTTCATTCCATTACTTTAAACAGCATAAAGTTGTCCTGGTACTTTTCTCTATATAATCTGATTGGAATATTCTGGTATGTGTTCATTAATAATCTCACTTTCTAAAGCTATTTCAAATTTCACCTGTTTTTTGCATACTATGAATCACACCAGTAACATGTTATCTGGAGAACAGCAGCAAGGTTATTTTGAAATATAGGTTGGTGCCAGAAATTACTTGTCTTTGAAAGACAGCATCGTCTACAGCAGAGTAAATCAGATCAACCCTCTCAGGTAGATCCCAGAAGGTAAAAGACTGCATATTTACAGATGATCATGAACTAAATACATTCCAACAGTTACTGAGTAAAATCATACCACAAGATTTAGGATTAACTCATAATCCACATCTATCTACAATCGGGTATCCTAATTCTGTAGTACAAAGACTTGTATCATACAAACAGTCCCTGATGAATTTATTTTCTCTAAAACAAATCTGGAAGATGTGTACTAAAAGCAGCCCAAAACAGGCAGGCAAACATCAGGCATCCTGCACAACACACACAGATCCGACAAACATGCTGAAATTAATGTGGTATGATTACAGATGTGAAATGGCTACTGCATCTAAAAAAAAGAATGTGAATGTCTGTAATTTATGTCCCTGTGATACAAACCATCAAGCTGTTCTCTAATTAGCAACATTACAAAGACTGAAAGCAATACAATCAAACCCACAAATGAGTAAGAAGCTAAGACAAATATCGCTTACCTGTCTGAGCAGTTACATCATCTGCTGCTTTTCTGGCCACCTGCGCTGAGATTCTGTTTAATCGATACACCTAGAACAATCACAGAAAATCATTGGGTAACTTTTAGTTCAGTACACCATAACTCATCCTCAAAGAAACACAACGCTTCCGTTCAGTATCTTGCAGCACACTTGGAAGGTTCCCTAAGCCATACAAACACAAACAGGCGCTACTACAAAAAAATCAAAATGAACAGCTCTACATATCTCAGCAACAGAGCTACACAGCAGGTCTCATTCAATATATGCCCCAGCCTACAACTTCTAATCAAAAAATTTCATTGTGTAAGGTACTAATTAAATCCTGCTAAAGAACCGGACTTTGAGGACAAAATTAGCCTACTTTTAAATTCACCTTTTATTCAAGTAGTGTATTTTCTTTCAGTAATTTCTCAAATTTAAAAAAAAACACACAATGGAGAATAGATAGGCCAAGTGCAAGCTTGAAAAGACTTCTATACACACTGGCACAAACAACACATAAATAACATCCAGGAAAAAATGCAATTCTGTTGTGGCATTTGGCAAGTTGTAAGGATTGAAGCAAAACATCCCCGTTCATAGAAGTGAGACATTCTGAGAATGCTCAGAGAAGATCTAAGACAAATTATTACTGTCTGTGCCTTCATCCACAAGAGGCACACTATGACTGTCACATATGGCAAATGCAATTGTCCACAGCAGTGAAAATGAACTGCAACCCCATCACTGGGGTCCATCACAATGGACTCTTGGACTAAGCTAATCTTGGCTGCAAAGGCAGAAGTCTTTAATACTCTAATGTGTAAACAGTTTAGCATTCTTACCAAATGTTCAAGGCCATAGTCAGCTTGTGCAACTCGGGTACTGCTGAAAGTGTTGGTTTCAATGATGTCAGCGCCTGACAGCAAATACTCCTGCAAGACATGAACAAAAGTCCTCCAAAGCCTCCAGAACAGAGATATGAAATGAAAACGGCCCAACTACTTTGTCTCATGCAGCTGACAAAAGACACAAATCATATAATGCAAAGTCTGAAGGCCTTACTCAAAGGCACAACAGCCAAAGCAACGAAAGTGTTCCATGTAACCGATTTTCAGAGTCTTTGTGTCAGTCACACTTTCTATTAACAGGTGAGATTTATAGAGTAACCTACAAATCCAGCAGCCACAGCATATTCTGTATTTTTGCACAGGGACAAAGCTGAATGCAGTCCAGCTGCCATCAGCAAGCAAGGGCTGCTGTGGGCAGACTTAGCAAAGGCACTGGTTAAACAACGGAGGATTAGAAAATTTAAATATTATGAAGGAAGCTGTATAGCACAAGAGCATAATGGGACAGAAAACAAGCTTACAAGAATTGTATTTTATGCAGATCACTTTTGCTTTCTAAACAATGGTCCAGATTCACGAAACAACTGAGCCTTCTGCTCCATTTCCATTATCTAATTCCCACTGAAATAAACTGAAATTAATTCAAACTGAAATATTTTTGCAGATTCTAGTCTGCATTTTTATAATCTCTATGGGTTGCCCTCCTCTATAACTCCTGTTTTTGATCAGGTTAACCCTTAGGTGATGCCTGCATATTCAAAGAAATTAAGATATCTGAAGTGCTAGGAAGTAAAAAATACTGATGGGGTCATTATACACAAACCACTAAGATTTTCCTATAAAAAGCAGATGAGCTCAGCAGGTTCAACAGGGCAAATAATGTCTTGATCCAAATAACAGCAGAAAATAATTAACCTGGCTTTAAAACACATTTTGCTGCAAACTAATGCGTCTTCTCTGAATTCCTCATGATATACATGGAAATATGTATAAATAGCCATATGAAAATATACAAGTTTTTACATGTACGTTAATAACCCAGTAATGAAATTTCTGAAAATTATCTAAAGAAAAATGTCAAATGTGTACAGATTTGTATGAGCTTTTGTTAGTTCATATATGTTATTTTGGCAAAAGCCCTTCAACTTTACTCTCTACCATCACAGAAGGAAATACGCTCAAAGCAAGATCACTTTTACTTTTGAAAATTCATCACCTTTCTTACCTTGGAATCTTACTTGCCAAACAAGATATGGCCAACATTTCAAGTTACTGATATCTGTGAGATCTGACTCACTGAGCTATTAAATAAACAAACCAAAACCAACAAACTAACAAACAAACCAAAAAAGCCAAACCAAACCAAAAACAAAACAAAACAAAAAAAAGCAACGCCCCATACAACAGCCAGACCTATAGAAGGATTATAATTACTTTGTGGAAATATTTTTATCTATCATTTCAACTTCTATACAATTTTCATAAGAAACGCTGACTAGGTAGCTGTAAAATATAACGCCATCTTCCATGGCTCAGAAATCACCTGACTTAAAAGTTGCTGTAGACATGGGGACCACCACTGACTTGCTCTTTCCTTGCAATTGTCCTAAAGCACCTACAACTGACTATCAAAAGGATCATAGCAGGATACGTGTTTTGAGTCAATACACGCTTCTTGAGTTGCAACACTACTGCTCTGCCAAAACTGCAAAATTGAACTGTTAAACCATCTTACCTGATTAAAGTCACATGCTATTACAAATCCCATGGTTCACAACCATCAGAGATAAATTTAAAGTCTAAGGACTAAATTCAGCCCTGAAATTTTTATAGGTCAAAGACTGATTTTTTTCAACTTGTCATTCTTAAAATCCAAAGGTTGGCAGCTAGAATGTAAATATAAAACTGCAGATTACATACCAAGTTTAACAAATGTTAGCCAGTTATAATTCTAACTAAAGAATTTTAATAAATAATACAAAAAAAGGCTAGAAGAAATGCAAGGCTTCAACTAAATAGCAACTAATTGCAATGCTGTGCAAATGTCCCAGATACTACAGTAAGACCTACAAATACCTGCAACACAAGAAGTACAAGACTTAGGAAGATGTTTTTTAAATCCAAGACATTAAAATATTAAAGTCTGTTTCCAAACTCCTAATTATCAACCCTTGACTGTTTTGTTCTGGGCCATGCATTAACATTTTAGGGAAAAATGAGAATGTAGAAGCATATATACTCATTAGGAAACCCATATACTCATAAACTACAGAAAGGCCTGATTAGTCTACCATATTCAACATTTCTTTAATACAAAATTATATAAATATGCATCTAGAATTCAGGTATGTCCTACTTAGACAGATTTCAAGTCCTGATTGAAAAGAAGCAAAGGACAGCAAATGAAGTAAGTACGAACCTGCAATTAACAGAAACACATCAGAGATGGAAGTAAAAAAACAGTTTAAAACCAACAGTGCTTGGGTAACATCGGAACCAAGACATGAATGCTGTGCTCACATAACCAGAACAGTTAAATCCGCTCATTCTTTTTGCATGGCTACCTACCATGCTCTTCCCCATCCCCAAAGACATAGGAGAGTCACTGGCCTGTGGCATGGAAAAAAGGATCATAAAGGCCAAATTCGTCTTCCTTCTCAAGACATAGAAATCAGAATCACCTACCTTGTGTATGTCACAGATTATATCTGGTTGAGTTATACTGAGAAGGTCATTATTGCCTTTCAAAGGTCTGCAATGATCTTTAAATTCATGCCCTCGGAAATCATCTTCTGATAGGGCATGTTGCTGGATCATGGTACCCATGCCTCCATCCAAAACCATTATCCGCTCCTGCAGAACTGATTCAATTTCATCTACCATGGTTTTCTGGAGATCTGTGGTGAAAAAAAAAAACCACTATTTAGGCAGCTTTGAAATTCCCTACCTATATATTTGTGCAACCTAAGCTCTTATTTAAGAAGCAGGAAAAAAACCCTAACCCTCTACTGAAATCAAATAGTAATTGTCTTACTCTACATACAGCTCCAAACACCTGATGTCAGGTGACAGTTGTATCTATCTACACAGATTTATACTCAATTTGTCCTTCACCTAAGTAGTCAGCTACACACACTCAGATACAGAAAAAGAGAGTATCAAAAGTTCATAAGAGCATACAACAAACTTTACATAAACTAGTCTCCAATATCAAAAAGGTGCTAATTTCCACCATAGCAACACCTGAACAGCAACACATAGCTACCTGTTGGCAACAGACACCATACTGTAAGCGGAACACAAATACAATCAGAAATCAGTAAGTTTAATTTAAAATAATTTATTTTCTTTTAAAACTACTTTTAATCGCTTATATCATTATGAGAGAAAAGAAGCAAGCAAAAACAATTCTTCAACCGAGTCCTGAATTCACGTCTTTTTAGAATTGGAGAATTAATAAGGTTTTTGCACTTCTATTGGTGAGCAAACACCAAGGTACTCCATGAGATATATTAACTTTGGTTTTCTTTTGTACAAATGCAGTAAGGTCTTTTCCTGCAATAATGCCAGATAAAAACAAACTGGGGTAAGTCTAACAATGCCTGAAACAAAAACCTGTAGAAATTTCAGATATAACATCATATCATATTCATTTCATGTTCATATCAAAGTGCCAAGTCCTGCACTTTGGTCATAACAACCCCAAACAACACTACAGGCTTGGAGAAGAATGGCTGGAAAGCAGCCCAGTGGAAAAGAAGACCTGGGGTGCTGGAGGACAGACAACTGAATATGAGCCAACAGTGTGCCAAGGTGGCCAAGAAGAGTGTGTCTAGCAGGAGCAGGGAAGTGATCATGACCCTGTACTCTGCACTGATGAGGCCACAGCTTGAGTACTGTGTTCAGTTCCAGGCGCCACAGTATATGAAAGGCATTGAAGTCCTGTCCAGAGAAGAGCAATGAGGCTGGTGATGGAGTTTTGAGGGCATGCCACACAAAGGAGCAGCTGAGAGAGCTGAGGTTGTTTAGTCCAGAGAAAAGAAGGCTAAGGGAAGATATCATTGCTCTCCACAACTACCCTAAAGGAGGTTGTAGTGAGGCTGGTGTTGGTCTCTTTTCCCAAGTAACTAGTGATAGGATGAGAGGAAACTGGTTTAAGTTGTGCCAGAGGATGTTTAGATTGGACATTAGGGAAAAACTTCTTCACTGTGCTGAGGCATTGGAACAGGGAGGTGGTGATGTCACTATCTCTAGAGGTGTTCAAAAAGCATGTAGATGTAGCACTTCAGGATACAGTTTAGTGGTCATGATAGCTGGGTTATGGTTGGACTCGATGATTTTAAAGATCTTTTTCAACCTTAATGATTGTATGATTAGAAATGAAGATGCAGTTAAGATCCCAAAAGGTGCTCATCCCAGTAATATGAGACATTAAAGAAAAACAAACCAAAAACCCCACCACAGAACCCCAACCAAAGCAATCCTACTTCTCTTTAGAATGCATGCAAAATCATTTCAGAACAAACACAAACTTATATATACATCATAAAATAATCAGCTTCTTTGTGATGGTTTGGGAGTTACCCGCGTGTCATCATCCCATCCCCCCCACACACACACACATTTGAATTCTCCCAGCCATCTGGAAGTTAATGAATTAAGCTTTATATTCACAGCTGAGCACAATATACAAGCAGATATTTTAAATATATTACAAACATTTAGAGCTATATAGAGAAATATAGACGTTAAAGGTAATACAGAAACACAACATCCCTCCCAGAGATCAGAGTCCTGAAGAGGTGGTTCCCAACCACCCTTCCCTGTTCCCGCCACCTCCTAATCTTATCCCAGAATCTACCTTACATGCAAGGTAAACAAGCAAGATCGGCCAGAGCGGCTAGATGCAGAACTGGCTGGTTGGGTTACACAGATCCAGCTAGAAGCCAGTGAGAGGGAGAGACCAACAGCCAGAGCTCAGACCAGAGCGACTCCATCTTATCTATGTTTATGTCCTTGCTTTTGTACATCTCAGTAAACCTACCAGTGAAGCAGACATCACCACTGTTTTCTTTTCATAGCCTATAATCTAATTTTTCTCATTAAAATATTCCCATTAGCCTCAAACCAGCATATTCTTTAAAAACAAACAAACAAACAAACAAACAAAAAAAAAACAAACTTACATGAGTGGGACCCCACATCTTTCACAACCATGCAGATGAAGGATGTGTTCTCTCCCCATTCAGCTTGGACTTACTCATTGTGAGTGAATACTTGGTTTGCATTTTGGTTATGCACTATCACCAAAACACTTGTAAAAAAATATTTCTGAAGCACAAAAATACCCCATGTCTCACTGCAACTTACAGAGTAGTATACAAAATCACTGGAAACTGCTAATTGATTTGACCTTTATCCTTCTGCACTCTTGCAATGCAGCTTCTGCTTTGACATCACTACTATTAAAAAAAGATACGCTTGAGAGAAAATGAGGCCAAGAGTTATTACTAGGTTAGATTTATATCAACACTCCAGAAAAACATCTCCAATCAGATGTAGTCGCAGTAAGAAGAGAAGCTGAATAAAACTTGCTCAATCAGAAATATGAAGCGTTAGAAGGAAGATTGTGTTTTTTTTTAAATGCAAGCTAGCCTCATTTCAAGTTGAAAGTTTTAACACCATGGAGGCCAGCTCAGAAGTTTCTTAAGAGCTTAAACCTACTCATCTTAAACCATCAAATTATTCATAAAAACAAAATCAGTCCTTGAGCTAAAGGCTTTCAGAAGTAAGACTCAAAAAAAAAATCTTTCTGAAAGTATGTCTGCAATGAAGACTCCCATTAACTGCTACTCGTGAGTTTTGCAAGAACTACAACCCAATGGGACACACATATTAGAGCCTGCTTTTGCTTTAACACAGCCTCCTAAGCCAAAGCCTCAGTGCCATGTGCTGTAGCCCGGACAGCTAAGTCAGGCCATTGGAGCCCTCCCAGAACCAGTCCTCTTTTCTATAGGCTTCTGTCCCTTTTAACTACATGCTTCACAACTATCTTCTAATACACACTAGGAAGCAGACTTAGTTTAGCTTTACAGTCTGAACCAAAACATAGTCTGTTTTGAATCACAGAATCATAGAATGGCTTGAGTTGGAAGAGACCTTAAAAACCATCTAGTTCCAACCTACTGACACCTCACACTAGATCAAAGCCTCATCCAGCCTGGTCTTAAACATGTTTCAGGGATGAAGTGTCTATAACTTCTCTGGGCAACCTGTTCAAATGTCTCACCACCATCATAATAAAGAACTTCTACATAATGTGCAATCTAAATCTACCCTGTTCTAGTTTAATACCATTGCCCTTTGTCCTATCACGTGCCCTTGTAAACAGCCCCTCTCCAGCCTTTTCTGCAGGGCCCCTTCAAGAACCAGAAGGCTGCTATAAGGTCTCTCTGCAGTCTTCTCTTCCCCAGACTGAAAAGATCCAACTCCCTTAGCTTATCCTCACATGAGAGGTGCTCCAGCCCTCTGATCATCTTTGTAGTCCTCCTTTGGACCCTCTCCAACAATCCACATCCTTCTTGTGCTGAAGGCTCCAGAGCTAGACACAGGTCGGTTCCCAGCAGAGCAGAGCAGAGGGGCAGAATTACATCCCTGTATTCATGAGGTTAGCACGGGCCCACCTCCTCAGTCCGTCTAGAGTTCCTCTGGATGACATGCTTTAACTCCAATATGCTGACTGCACCACACACCTTGGTATCATCAGCAAATGTACTAAAGGTGCACATGATGACAGGCTGAAAGAGTTGGGGCTTTTCAGCCTGGAGAAGAGAAGGCTTCAAGGAGACCTTATAGTAACCTTCTAGTATCTGAAGGGGGCCTACAGGAAGGCTTGGGAGGGACTATTCACAAGGTTGTGTAAAGACAAGGCGAGGGGTAATGAGTTAAAACTGGCAGAGCGGAGATTTAAACGGGATGTTAGGAGGAAGTTCTTCACAGTGAGGGTGGTGAGACACTGGAAAGGGTTGCCCAGGGAGGTTGCGGCTGCTCCCTCCCTGGATGTGTTCAAGGCCAGGCTGGATGAGGTTTTGAGCAACCTGATCTAGTGGGAGGTGTCCCTGCCTATGGTGGGGGGTTGGAACTGGATGATCTTTGAGGTCTCTTCCAACCTAAACCATTCTATGATCCCACTGTCCATGTCACCAACGGAGATGTTAAACAGCAGCAGTCTCAGTACTGATCCCTGAGGGACTCCACTCATCACAGGTCTCCATTTGGACACTGAACCATTAATCACAACTCTTTGAGAGTGGTCATCTGGCCAACTCCTTATCCACCAAGTGGTCCACCCATCAAATCTGTGCCCTTCCAATTCAGAGACTAGGATATCATGTGGGATAGTGCCAAATGCTTTGTACAAAAAAATTTTCCTCTACAGCTTGCCTCACTGAACAGATGACACTTCAGTGTATGGCTTTCTTCTCATAGCAGCACAGATATCTGCCTCATCTCTGCTCCAAGGTCCATGAGAGCCTTACTGTGAAAAAGCTGTGGTGGTTTTGCCCCGGCTGGACAGGGAAGAGGGAAAAACATAACAAAGGTCAGTTATAAGATAGAAGCAATTTAGTAATGAAACGAAGCAAAAGCAATAGACCGCACAGAAGCAGAGAGAGATGTTAATCACTATTTCCCATCAGCTGGACGATGTTTTGGTCCTAGGAAGCAGGGCTCTCTACGCTTGGTGGTTACTTCTGGAGAACAGACGCTACAGACAAATCTTCCCCAAACTTCCTTCTTTCAGCTCATTCTTATATCTGAGCTGATGTCATATGGCATGGAATATCCCTTTGGCCAGTCTGGATCAGCTTGTTCAGCTGTGTTCTCTCAGCATCTTGGGGCAGGGAGATGTTGGGAAAAAAAAAACCAAAACCCACAGCCTGGGTGCTCAGCTTAGCAATAGCCACAACACTGGTGCTTTATCAATGCTCAGCTACAGCACTGCAGAACACAGCATTAGGAAGATATTTTGAGGAGAATTAACCCCAGCTCAGCCCAGTTCAAACCTACTACAGAAGCTTTCAAAATCAGTGCTTCTTCAGCATCACTTCAAAAAGCTGCAGGAAATTGGGTGGACAAATGAATGGCATAGCTCCAAGCTCACCAAAACTCAATTTACTTGTCCTTGCTATGGATAACACTTGATTTTTCTTCCATTACAAGCCTGCAGTACTTGAATCCGTGCTCTAACATGCCGATGATGCCATTTGGTGGGAAACAAAGATGAAAGGTCCAAAAAGACCCCAGAAATCACAGGGAATCAATTCATAAAGACATACTATAAAGTGCTGAACTTAGTCCTAGGGACAAAAGCACAGAGGAAACTGGCAGTCAGCTCTGCTGACTGTCACAGTCCAATGGTGGGTAATTTGGCACAAGTTAAACTTCCTTTCATTCCAGCTGCTGATGGGTGTGGCTGAATTTACCTCCTGACTGCTGCCCAATTGGACCTTCAGTGTGACTTACTTTACATCCTAGGGAACAGAATTAAGACTAGAAATGGAGTCAAGTGCCTAAAAGGATTTATTTGACAGACTGCAACTAACTACAATGGTGGTTGAGCCGTGATGATGCAAACAGGAGGCCAGGCAGAACCGCATCTATCTGTCACTCTCTGTCAGCTTTTTCTCTGTGCAAGCCAGGGCAGGGAAGCAGGCAATGCAGGCAGGTGGCAACTACTCACAGCAAGCAGGGACGGCACAGCAGGTAGCAACTGCCCCTCTCCCAGAAGATAGTTCTCAAGAAGGTTTCAAGCGACCTCCCATCAGTCTGTAAGCTGTTTTTTTAATTCCTAAGCAGATCTTTCAGTCTCTTATAGTTTCACATCTTGCCACCAAGCAGTTGTCACCTGTTCTGATTGGCTAGTAGAATGTGCCTAAAGCCACCTCCAGGGCTCTCAAATCTGCCTCTGACTCCAGGTGTTTCTGCCGTCTCCTCCGCCAGGGAATCTCCAGGGCCCCATTTCCCACCAGAGGGTCTCCGGAGCTCAAAACCCCCTACTTGACCCCAGGGGGCCAAGTGCCAAAATTCCGCGTACCAGATGATTATCCCTGCGATGTTGAGCCACGTATATTTCCGGTCCCTTACACTTAACAAGTACCGTCACCTTAATTCAGTGTTCAGCTCACATAATTCCCCCTTCTGTCTTGGTTTCATTGGGACACAACCCTAGGTCAGCTATGGGTTGCAGGCTGTTACCAGTTCTGAGCCTGCCAGTACAGCTGACCTGAATTGGCTGGCTCAAGTGCCTTTAAGACGACCACAAAGTCCACCAAGAGAGACAGGGATGGACAGAGTCCCAGGATATAGTAATGCTATTCAGTTCTGATTCCTGGTATCAGACTATTTAGAACAGTGCCTAGCTGATACTCTTCTCCTCCTTCCTTCTCAAAATGAGCATGTGTCTCTTCAATCTAATGGTTTGTGTGGAGGAGACAACTCCTAGCTGCCAGGGAAATTTTTGAGATACATCACAAAACCTGCAGAGGCTTTGTAGGCCTGAGGTGGGGAGGGTAGTTTTGGCCTACTTTCAGGCCTGCTCAGTGACTCAACAGTATTGGCTTGAAAAAATCAAGGAGATGCAGAACACAGAATGAAAAATCGTCATAATTCTACTTCACTCCCCAGGGTAAACACTCTGGCATAAAGAACAGAATTACTAGTCTAGAAAGGAGACATTTTATCAGCTACAACAACTTCTACCGTCTGCAGATGCTTCCAAGTAAGCTGGCATAGCACACGGGGTGTCTCTGGTACAACCATTCATCCCTATAATCATTCTACCACTAATAATTATAAACTTCATCCAACTGTAACATTCCCTTTTCACCCTGTGGCAACTAAACAGCTCAGAGGATGAGGTGAGATGATGTTCTTCCATCTCCTTACCCCACTCTGACCACACATAAGTCATATGTGCAGAACTGAAAGGATAAATGTTTGTCCCAAGAGAAACAGCACATCAAAACTTGCAACTTAAAAACACATTGTTCTGATGCCTGCAATGATTCTCAAAAGGTGTGATTTTTTGTTATTTCCGCACTTTTATCCTAAGAATAAATTCTGAATATAAGTATGGCATGCAAGTATTTGGAAGAGAATAAAGGATGACAAATTGCTTCCAAAGCTTTTAATGAAGGACCAATCCAGGTGTGACAATATTACACTATTCTCACCATGTGAAAGAACACAAACTGGAGAACTACAAGGAGCTGTAGGCACTTACAGTCCCCCGTTTCCCAGGTTGATCAGGTCCAACCTCAAGGCCACTGGGGCACTCCACATTTGCTCATCCTAACTCAGCAAATCTGCCTTGTCCTACACTGGTGCGAAGTACAAGCTTCTTCATCTTTCAAAAAAACCCAAAAAACCTGTTGTAGAGCACACAAAAATTACAACAGTATCTAGAAAACAGTTCCTGCAATCAGCCTGTCAAAGATAGCTCATTATAACATTAACATAACTTGCTATTTAATTAACTAAATCTTCTTCAACTGGATGCCCTCTGGCAACACTAAGAGTTTCATGAACTTCGGCAACAGATAGCAGACAGGTCTTGTGCAACAGCACCCTACTGCTACATTATCCATCACCCTGCCTATTCAAAGAGTGGACCTTTAGATCTTGCTTCACTTTGCGCACCTATGTGTACCTTGATGATATTTTTCATGTCAGCACACATCTTAAGAACCATTGAGGTCTTATACAACAGACAGGAAGGATTAACTGTGTAGCAAATGCATTTAACAAAGTTAGCTTGAAAGGCAAACAACAACCTCAAGTGTCACTCAGAGGAAGAGGAGTCTCATTAGTTGTGCCCACTATCTCTAGCTAAAAATGCAAATCCCAGGCTCATAAATATTTCAGTGTGGCAACCATAACTGTGTATCTCTCTAACAGTAAACTGTTCACAGAAGATTATTAGATATTCATCACAGGCAGGAGCTACAGAGAAACAAACCAACCTCTAGACCAGCAGTTTCACTTCAGTGGCGTGCCCTGCCACTGAAAAACTAGGGAGAAGCACTTTGCTCAGTTTCACAAAGGCCTGCACCTAAATGCAAACCCTTTGCATCACTGCCAGATGTACAGACCATCCTCTACTGCCTTCTGCTGTTCAGTTATACTCCACAAACATCCCTAATACACAATTTTTGCTTCTCGCTAGCAGGAGTTTTCTCTAATTGCCATCACTGCTCAAGCTTCTGCTGAAACACCCTCCCATGATTATTGCCATTTCAGCCAAACCTATGGAGTTCTGCAGTAGCTGGACAGTTGCTAGCCATGGCTGTGGCCCAAATGGCATAGGAGAAAGGGCAAGGCAGGTCAACGTCACCTTTGCCAAAGAAACCTTGAAAAACCTCAGACCACAAAAGCTGATTATGGAGTCAGTGCAACACAGTTCTGCAGTAGCAAGGACTGCAGGCCGATAGCAAGCCAGGGGATAGAAATACAGACTGGAGGACAGGTTATTAGCAGGCATTCCCTCAGAAATATTAAAAAGGGAAGGTAGCAGCCCCACTACATGCAGCCACTGACAGAACTGTCCATTTTAAAATATCGACAGTGCCCATTAGCAGCTAATTTTATTTCTCTCCTTCCAAGCAGTTCTGCTTAACTCAAGAAATGGCACTTTTGGGTTGGAGCCCCAGAGCAGCTGGAGAACATCCAGTCCCTACCATCACGCTGCAACTTCTCACGTAGCAGTTACGGATTTTGCCGGTTTGTGTCCGACTAGGCGTGTGGGTGTCCTGGTACACTCGGCCCCCTTCTACATTGAGGGAAGCCTACTTCGAGGGACCAGCTCTGAACTGGAGCGGCCGGGCCTCCTACAACACCGCCCTATCCCCTGGGCGCCAGCCGTTTAAATGCCGAACCGGCATTCTGACGACGTGTTTAGTAAAGCACTCCGAATAACTGAGGCTGGGACCGCACCGGTGCCCAGCCGCAGGCAAATACAAGAACCCCAGAAAAAAGCGAGCTTGCCGTCCCATCACACGGGGGGACAAAACCTCAACGACCACCGATGACCAAAAGAGTCGCCGCGCCCCTCCGCCCCTAGACGGGAAGCCCCCGCCCCGCCCCTACCCGGCCCGGCCCACAGCCATAACAGAGGCACGTGGCGAGCCCCGGCCCCTGGCCCATTGTTGCCGCCCGCGCCGGGGGGCGCCACCTGCCCCTACACCAGCCCCCAGCTCCATGCCGGCGCTCGCTCCCGTTACCCGGCGAGTCGGTGCCCGCCATCCCCGTGGGCGCCATGCTGCCGAGACGTCACCACCGCTCGTACCGCGGGGCCAGGCGACCCGCGCGCAACCCGTATGGCGAGCACGAGCGGCAGGGCTGGCGCGTCAGCCCCTGGCCTGCAGCCCCGCCCACAGCGCGGGCAGGAAGCGGTAGCTGGCCCCGCGTGGGGCGGTCGTGGGTGCGCCGTCTGCCTACAGCTACGCTGTCGCTGGAGCCGGCTGAAAACTCACCCGGGGATCGGGCTTCCTTTCCCTTTTTCAGCGTGATAACAGCAGCTCTTAAACTAAGAGCCGGGTGGGGAAAGCAAAGCCTAGTCCTCTAGCAAACTCTTCTAATGTTACATGCCTCCGTATTTACGCTGGGCGGAGTGGTCAGGCAGAGGTAAACAAAATGAGCCCGCCCTCAGCTGGTGTAGGAGCTGGGGAAAGTTGAAGTCGTTCAAATGCCAACATCACTTTGCGACTGAAGACTAACAATGTTGAGAGCAAACGGATGTAAACACACATCGCATAAACTGGAGATCAGACTTGCTAATGACGTGTAGCCATGTGTATCATGCACCTTACTGGCACGTAAACCTAGAAACAATTTAGACTAAAGGAATGAAGAAAATTAGGGCGTAGTTTGCTTGGCAGTCAAACGAGACAAATACAACGTGCCTTATTTGGCCTCGAGTTTCACTTCTGATGAACATCTCAATGTCTTACCCGAGGACTCACATTTTTAAACAGAGAAGAACTTGCCTGGTGAAAGTGCAGGGCAGCTTGCTTACACCCTGTAGCAAATACTGGCTTGCCAGGAGGCACAGCAGCTCAGGGGAATAGCAGCTGCTGTCATTAACAGTTATTCAGATATCAGATATAAACACATATCATTGTCGTTTAAAACTAGTTCAGAGTTCAAAATATGATACAAAAGAGGAAGTGTGTAAAATTGATTATTGGGCAGCCTTTCCTCTTCTTTTGTCTGTTTTAGTAACTTCAGCAAGCAGGTGAAGATGGCAGAGGTTGCTGGGTCTGTGTTAACCGGAATGAGCTGAGTTTTCTTCTCTCCTTCAGGTTCCTGGACCTCAGTTCAGTGTAGCAACAGGAAAGCCCTTTTATCAGCTAAGAGTATGGGTTGCTACATACGCTGTACTCAATGGCTTCTGCATTTTCCACAGAAAATTTCTAGGGAACCCAACATGAGTTAAAAGACATTAGCATAGATTATTAGTGGAGGCTAAATATTTATTCCTGAGTTTTATTTTCAGATGCAAAACCACTTAGCTACAAATCTTTTGAGTTCATTGCAATCTAGGAACTTTTATAATCAACTGTTACTTTGGTTAACGGTGGTGCAAATACATGTAAAAATGTAACTTTATGTTTAAATAAAGTACATGGCTAATTTACCTCCAGAAGAAATACAGACAGCATACAAATCAATTAGTAGTCCAACCTGAGTTGTAGGAGCCATGCTCCAGTTTTGCATGCCAGGAGACATTAGAGAAGAAGAGACTTTGCAGTGGTCAGTCCTAGCCCCACTGCAAAAATGTGTCCCAAAATTCCAGTGTAAGATGCAATGGTGTGGAAACCCATAAACACTAAAATCCTAACAACAGAAGTGGAATACAGTAAATAGAAGCAAAAGTCAGGTGCTCCTAGAAAGTTTTAGTGCTTTTACATGTAACTTGCATATACTGTTACACTATAGAGATGACTACTGCTTTAAGAACTCTTCATTAAGAGGTTTTTAGGGTGTACATTTACTTACTTGACTTTTGGACAACTTTCAACCTCTTTGTTGTGCCACATAACACTGAAAATTTCTTCTGGCAGTAATTCAGACTAAAAAGCTCTCTGCCTCCACAACTGCTTCGTGGCTGCAGATACTTGTAACACAGCTCAGCACGTCCTTGCCTGTGATGATGCAGTTGTTTGTGTAACTGCTGCAGAGTAGGTCGGTGGGGAAAAAATTAAAAGGGAGGGTGAAAAAAAACCCTGAAAATTCGAAGGTGCATTTGAAAAGGATCATTTTACATAGCCTATTCAGTCCTCAACCAGTTTGAGCCAGTTAAACTCTGCAGTGCTGTGAAACGTAGATTCCACCCTGTGCTTGTCCTCATATGTCCGTGCATTTCCTTGTGTGGCTGCTAGTCCTCAAACACAATTCTTCCTTAAAGGTCAGTTTTCAGTGGGAACAGGTCTCTGATCCAACTTTCTGCAGCTGAATGGTCTCCAGAGCTGACATAGGAGCAGATATAGGAACAGCAGCTGAAAGAGAGGGCAGCAGATGTCCAGCGCCAGACTGTGTTTAATCAGCCTGAGAACTGGAGTAGTACTGACAACTGAATGAGCACAGCCGAGGCAAGATACACTCCAGAAAGTGAAGGGAAGAGAGGAATGAGGGGTTAAGAGTAGCATCCAACAAAGGAGTGTCACCACAGAACTTCAATCTTGATGTTTTTCTGTTAGAGGATCTCAGGCACCTTTTCTTGGTTTAGTTTCCATGAAGACAGAACTGCACAGTGCTAAGAGCCCCAGTGTGTGCCTCTGTCCTGATCCTGCCACATACCTGCAGTTACTAAGATTTTTTAACTATTTCTTTAAGAAATTATATGTGTGTTTGCAGGATGTGCAGTGAGCAAGCATTAAGTTTGAAAAGCTTAAGCTTTCCTTTTGTCATACAGTGTTGTTCTTATTTTGCTAACTGGATTTGTCAAAATACTGTTCCGTTTCATATATTTAGGATAACATCAGGAGCAGCTTATGGTTCCTGGAGCAGTGGAGTAAAGGAAGAGAGAACACAAAGGTGCCACCATTCACACCTGACCGGAAACTTGACTTTAATACCAATGGGAATTAGTCCTATTTAAAAATTAATTGCAGACATGGTATCATTCATGAGAGTCTTGGTTGCTGAGGTGATTATGAAAGGTGTATCAGTGAAGCAAATACCTTCCTAATTGCAACCATATTCAACTGTAAATCCAAATTAATACCCTTGGCAAATAAGAAAATATATAAAGTCATACAAAGTTCTGGTATATCAAGTGTCTTTGAAGGTATTTTTCAAACCACCACTTTCCCTGGCTCCACACTTAGCTAAACTCTTACAGATCTTTTAAAACCAGGTAGCATTTGAAGCAAAATTTTTATTTATTTTCCAGTGCCAAACATCTAGTTCCCGAGCATTACTTTAGTTGTACCTCTGGATATTCAAATGGAATAACCACCTTATGCGTGCACGAGACCAAACACATGTGTTTACCACATCCTTTGAGCTTCTAAGTACATTTTAGATACCTCTATAATATTATACAGAATTATGCCTTTCTTTCATAGAATCATAGAATGGTTTAGGTTGGAAGAGACCCCAAAGATCATCCAGTTCCAATGCCCCGCCATAGGCAGGGACACCTCCCACTAAATCAGGTCACTCAAGACCTCATCCAGCCTGTCTTTGAACACATCCAGGGAGGGAGCAGCCACAAC
>VWZI01011661.1:24272-35248 GCA_013396835.1 Psilopogon haemacephalus
CTCATCTTCAGCTCCTATCTCCCAGCACCCCCAGGTCCCTCTCTGCCTGGCTGCTCTCCAGCCACTCTGTCCCTAGCCTGAAGTGATGCCTGGGGTTGTTGTGGCCAAAGTGTAGAACCTACACCTAGCCTTGTTAAATCCCATCCCATTGGCCTCTGCCCACCCATGCAGCCTGTCCAGGTCCCTCTGCAGGTCCCTCCTACCCTCCAACAGCTCCACACCTGCTCCCAACTTGGAGTCACTGCTCCCTTCTTTTACTCACCTCATCCTGCAAACTCAGCAAAGAAAAAGAACAGAGAGAAAATAACCCTTCCATTGATTATTAAAGCAAATCAGAATACAGCGAAAGGCAACACAAGGTCATAACCCTGAGAAAGGTCTACACAGTGGCAAATCTTCAGGCTCCTGTAGAAAACACCTCCAGCTACTGCAGACAAAACCACGTTATCAGGAGTGAATACTAAATGCTGCATTGCAGCCCTTACCTCATCACATGAATACATTCTGGCTCCTTGGTGAAGCTGTAGGCGTAGCCACTGGATGTAGTGCCAAAATCAATAGCCACAACAACAAGATATAACTGCTCTACAGCATCGTCTGCATCAGAGTCCTTCTGTGGAATGCCAGAAGCAAAACAGACACTGAGTCATTGGTGAGAATAACAGCATCAGGCTGCCTCACTCTGCAGTATTTCATGCATATCCCACGGGATCACAGGATGTTAGGGGAGGGAAGGGACCTCCGTGGATCATCAAGTCCAACCCCCCTGCCAGAGCAGGACCAGACAACCTAGCTCAGGTCACACAGGAACACATCCAGACAGGTCTTGGAAGTTTCCAGAGAAGAAGACTCTACAACCTCTCTGTGGCAGGGCAAGAAGACTCTACAACCTCTCTCTACAGTGCTCTGGGACCCTTATGGTAAAGAAGTTCCCCTTTGCATTGAGGTGGAACCTCCTGTGCTGCAACTTACACCCATTGCTCCTGAGCCTATCCCAGGGAGCAAGTGAGCAGAAGCTGTACTCCCACTCCTGACTCTGAGCCCTCAGGAATTTATAAACACTGATTAAACCCCCTTTCAGTCTTCTCCTGACTCAGCAGCCTCAAGTCCCTCAGCCTCTCCTCGTAAGGCATGCCCTACAGTCCCTTCAGCTTCCTCATAGCCCTCTGCTGGACCCTCTCCAGCAGATCCCTGTCCCTCTTAAACTGGGGTGCCCAAATCTGAATGCAGTATTCAAGATGAGGTCTCAGCAGGGCAGAGTGGAGGGGAAGGAGAACCTCCCTTGATTTCTTCAGTAAAGACTTCCCTACAGCTGCACTTCTGCCCAAAGCTGACACCAGAGAGCTGCACATTCCAATGGAGGAGAAAATTCAATATACAGCTCAACATGCACCACTTGACAGATAAGGAATTGGCTGGATGGTCCCATGCAGAGAGTGATGATCAAGGGCACAATGTTCACCTGCAGACCAGTGCAGACCATACCTCAGGGGTCAGTGCTGGCACCAGTGCTGTTGAACATCTTTGTCAGTGACATGGACAGAGGAATCAGTGCAGCCTCAGCAAGTGTGCAGATGGCACCAAGCTGTGTGGCACACTGGCAAAGGTTGCCCAGGGAGGTTGTGGCTGCTCCCTCCCTGGAGGTGTTCAAGGCCAGGCTGGACGAGGCCTTGAGTGACCTGTTCTAGTGTGAGGTGTCCCTGCCTATGGCACAGGGGGGTTGGAACTGGCTGAGCTTTGAGGTCTCTTCCAATCTAAACCTTTCTATGATTCTATGACCTTCTTGTGGCCTTCCAGTATCTGAAGGGGGCCTACAAAAAAACTGGGGAGGGACTTTTGAGGCTCTCAGGTAGTGAGAGGACTAGGGGGAATGGAGCAAAGCTGGAGGTGGGGAGATTCAGATTGGATGTGAGGAGAAAATTTTTCCACTATGAGAGTGGTGAGAGCCTGGAATGGGTTGCCCAGGGAGGTGTTTGGTGCCACTTCCCTGGAGGTGTTTGCAGCCAGGCTGGCAGGGGCTGTGGGCAGCCTTATCTAGGGTAGGGTGTCCCTGGGCATGGCAGGATGGGGGTGGAACTGGATGCTCCTTGTGGTCCCTTCCAACCCTGACTGATTCTATGATTTCTTACCGCAATATGCGATGGAGACAGTGGAGTTATTCCAGGATCTCCCAAACTCTTGGCCGGCGATGAGTAAGCAGATGTGGAAACTGCATCTGAAAAGAAACAAATGAAACAAAAAATCTTCAGTGCTAGTAAGCAGAACGAGTGGGACAGGACAGTTGCTTTGCACACTGCTACACTGCTTTCCTGTTGTAACAAATCTGCTTGTGTTGGGTTTAGGCTACTCCCACCCCGAGCTTAAAAAGCTCAATAAATCCTCAATTCGATTTGGAAGTAAAAGAGATGAACTTTAACAATAAATAAAAGGGTAAAGGGAATTGCAGAGGCTGGGAAAAAGGGGAAACCAAAAATACTGGGTAGGGAAAATGAGAGGTATTACACAGGATAGAGGGGAAAAGGGAGCAAAGTACACAAAATAGAAATGCAACCCATGGAAAGGGAGTTGAATCCAAACGCTGGGATGGATGATAGGATGGTGGATGAAACAGGATGCAGGATTTTGGTGAGGAAATGCAGTTAGTTAGAGTTCCAAAATTAAATGGTTGCTATCCCCACGTGTTGGCTGCAGAGCATGAGGTGGTCTGGTAGCAGAAGAGCGAAGAGCTGGGCAGGCAGGCAGGAGCAGAGAGAGAGAGAAGACAAAATGTCCCCCTCTTTTATGGCAGTCCTCAGCAGGAAGTGGGAGGAGGCTAAACATGATACCTGGGGAAGGTCAGCACCACCTCCAAGGAGGAGGCAGAAGGCTCCAGGTGGGCTTAACCCTTTACACTGCTGTAAAAAAAGAAAGTAAGCTTCACAGCCGAGGTGTAAAACCTACTTTTTGCCCTTACAACATGCAACGCCACAACGACTGCAGTTTTGGGTTCAGAATGTTTGTCTCACCTTCATGACTAACTTCCATTCTTCTCCCCATTCCATTGCCCCATGTAACTTTAAGAGTCCCTAACTACATGCAGAAGTTAAAGTTGATGTAGTAAGCTCGAAAGCCGCACGCATTGATAGCCTAAGACTTAAATGCCTGGAGGCAGAGCTACAAATAAGCTGTGAGATCAAAAAAGACAGATCCATTTAGGAGGAAGTTCTTCACAGTGAGGGTGGCAAGACACTGCAATGAGTTGCCCAGGGAGGTTGTGGCTGCTCCCTCCCTGGAGGTGTTCAAGGGCAGGTTGGATGACGCCATGAGTGACCTGTTCTAGTGGGAGGTGTCCCTGCCTATGGCACAGTGGGGTTGGAACTGGATGAGCTTTGAGTGCTCTTCCAACCTAAACCATTCTATGATTCTATGATTTCAAGACAAAAAGAGGACTTGATAGCAATTTGACAACGCTGTTACACTCAGTTGCCATTACACCATCATGAGCCTTTATTCTGAAACTTTCCCAGTCCTGTCTCCGTTTTTACTCTTCAATACACTCTCTGCACTGAAATGTCTTGCAGCTGTTAATGAAACTGCAGGACACAATCCAGCTGGGGGAAAGAACAAAAAAAAAAAAAAAGAAAGTATTATTAACAAATCATCAAAGAAATATTTCCACCCTGCTGCATACAGCACTGAAATTCTGTTTAAAGGAACATACCAAATGAGTGACAAATACTGTCACGCACTATTTGTATTGTTCCTTCTTGTATTCAGTCTGCTGATGATAGAAAAGTAAATTTTCTGTTAAAATAATGAAGTCCTAGTGAGTAGAGATAGATTTACATGTAAGGCATTCTTTTCTGTAGACTGCGATAGTTGATCATAATGGAATAGGATAGGATAGAGTTGGGTAGGGTGGGGTAGGGTAGAATAGAATAGGGTAGAGTAGAATGAAGTACAGTGGAGTAGAGTAGAGTAGAGCAGAGCAGAGCAGAGCAGAGCAGAGCAGAGCAGAGCAGAGTAGAATGAAGTAGAGTAGAGTAGAATCAGCCAGGTTGGAAGAGAACTCCAAGATCATCCAGTCCAACCTAGTACCCAGCCCTAGCCAATGGCACTAAGTGCCCCAACCAGGCTTTTTTTGAACACCTCCAGCTATGGTGACTCCACCACCTCCTTGGGCAGCACATTCCAATGCCAATCACTCCCTCTGGCAAGAACTTCCTTCTAATATCCAGCCTATACCTCCCCTGGCACAACTTGAGGCTGTGTCCCCTCATTCTGTTGCTGCTTGCCTGTGAGAAGAGACCAACCCCACCTGGCTACAACCTCCCTTTAGGTAGTTGTAGACATCAATGAGGTCACCCCTGAGCATCCTCCTCTCCAGGCTAGACACTCCCAGCTCCCTCAGCCTCTCCTCACAGGGCTGTGCTCCAGGCCCCTCACCAGCTTTGTTGCCATTCTCTGGACACATTCCAGTACCTCAACATATCTCCTGAATTGAGGGGCCAAGAACTGGACACAGGACTCAAGGTGTGGCCTGACCAGTGCCAAGTACAGGGGCAGAATAACCTCCCCTGTCCTGCTGTCCACACTGTTCCTGATCCATGCCAGGATGCCATTGGCTCTGCTGGCCACACTGCTGGAAATGCAGACCCTGATCCTGCTCGCAGTATCCTCCAACTTCAGATACAAGCCTTGAGTTTCCTGAATTCACTTATGCAGAATGCAAGCTAATGAGAGGCCAGGCAGATTTATTGAATCTCCAAATGTTAATAGCCACAATAAACATTGAATAATGCATTTAAACCTATGTTTGTCACGTCCTGGGATGTATCATACAACAAAATGCATACTCATGCATAAGAAGCAATTCCTACACGTGGCTGCCAAGTCAGAGCATTACTCTCAAGATGACACAGGAGCTGCTCTCTAAGAATCATAGAATCAGTTAGGATTGGAAGGGACCACAAGGATCATCTAGTTCCAACCCCCCTGCCATGCCCAGGGACACCCTACCCTAGATCAGGCTGCCCACAGCCTCTGCCAGCCTGGCTGCAAACACCTCCAGGGATGGGGACACAACCACCTCCCTGGGCAACCCATTCCAGGCTCTCTCCACTCTCATGCTCAACAACTTCCTCCTCACATCCAATCTGAATCTCCCCCCCTCCAGCTTTGCTCCATTCCCCCTAGTCCTGGCACTACCTGACAGCCTCAAAAGTCCCTCCCCAGCTCTTCTGTAGGACACCTTCAGATACTGAAAGGCCACAAGAAGGTCACCTGGGAGCCTCCTCTTCTCCAGACTGAACAGCCCCAACTCTTTCAGTCTGTAATCACAGCAGAGGTGCTGCAGCCCTCGTGGACCTTCTCTGGACACACTCCAGCATGTCCACATCCCTCTTGTCCCAGGGGCTCCAGAACTGGATGCAGTACTCCAGGTGGGGTCTCAGCAGGGCAGAGTAGAGGGGGAGAATCACCTCCCTCGACCTGCTGCCCACACTCCTCCTGATGCAGCCCAGGCTCTGCTTGGCTTTCTGGGCTGCAAGTGCACACTGCTGCCTCATCTTGAGCTTCTCCTCCACCAGCATCCCTAAGTCCCTCTCCTCAGGGCTGCTCTCCAGCCACTCACTGCCCAGCCTGCATTTGTGCTTGGGATAGCCTCAACCCAGCTGCAGGACCTTGCACTTGACCTTGTTGAACCTCATGAGGTTGCCTTGTGCCTCTGCAGCCTGTCCAGATCCCTCTGGATGGATCCCTGCCCTCCAGCCTGGCTGCTGCACCACACAGCTTGGGGTGTTCAGCAAACTTGCTGAGGCTGCGCTCAATGCCTCTGTCCATGGCACCCACAAAGATGTTGAACAAGCCTGGTCCCAGGACTGATCCCTGAGGGACTCCACTTGTCACTGGTCTCCACTTGGACATGGACCCATTGACAGCCACTCTTTGAGTGTGGCCATCAAGCCAGTTCTTTATCCATCTGGTGGTCCACCCATCAAACCCATGTTTCACCAGTTTGGAGACCTTACAACTACTTAATGAAGAATTCTGTTGCTCTTGGTGATTAAACACATGCAAAACATACAAAAACGTAAAAAAAGAACCAAACTCTGTAGTGGGCAACCATAGGGGAAAAAAATTCTCCCTCTATAACTTAATATTGCTCTTTCAATGCTTAGCTGGGTTCAAGTTCCAACATATGTGCTCAGCCTGGTCTGAAGAAGCACCTTGGAGAAGCAGAACAGCTCACATTTCCTATGCAAGCTCACCAAGAGTATTTTCTGTTGCTCCTCCTGTCATGAAGTACAAAAAGCCACAGGCCAAATGTGAAGAAAAAAAATAAAGCAGAGGATCTGCTCAGTTGGTTGAGACATATTTGGCTCAGATGCTGTCAGCAGGCCTCCTTAGTGCAATTTCTTCCTCTTTTCCAAACAGATTTAATTTTCTGCCATTAGTATGGTGTTTTCCAGAGACTATTTCAGCACAAGGGGAAAAAAGAAAGAAAGGAAAAAAAAAAAAAAGGATACTAATAACAAACATGTTCCTTGGGTGCTGCTGCCATTCCCAATTGGACCTGAACCTCAGCAGGGACTTGGACTAGGTGACTTTTAGAGGTCCCTCCCAGACCAGCCCATTTTATGATTAGGGCAGAGGAATCAGTGCAGCCTCAGCAAGGTTGCAGATGACACCAAGCTGTGTGGCACAGTCGACTTGCTAGAGGGCAGGGATCCATCCAGAGGGACCTGGACAGGCTGGAGAGGTGTGCCCAGGCCAACCTCATGAAATTTAACAAGGCCAAGTGTAAGGTCCTGCACCTGGGTGGGTGCAATCCCAAGCACAACTCCAGGCTGGATGGTGAGTGGCTGGAGAGCAGCCCTGAGGAAAAGGACCTGGAGATGTGGGGTGATGAAAAGCTCAACATGAGCCTGCAGTGTGCATACATGGCCCAGACAGCAACTGTGTGCTGGGCTGCAGCAAGAGCAGCTGTGGGCAGCAGGGCAAGGGAGGGGATTCTGCCCCTTTGCTCTGCTCTCCTCAGACCCCACCTGGAGTACTGTGTGCAGTTCTGGAGCCCCCAGCACAAGAAGGACATGGAAGTGTTGGAGCCAGTCCAGAGGAAGCCATGAAGATGCTGAGAGGGCTGCAGCAGCTCTGCTATGAGGACAGACTGAGAGAGTTGGGGCTTTTCAGCCTGGAGAATAAAAGGCTCCCAGGAGACCTTACAGTAGTCTTCCAATATCTGAAGGGGGCCTACAGGAGTCCTGGGGAAGGACTATTCACAAGGTCTTGTAATGACAGGATGATGGGGAATGGGTTTAAACAGGCATAGAGGAGATTTAAACTGGATGTTAGGAGGAAGTTCTTCACAGTGAGGGTGGTGAGACACTGGCACAGGTTGCCCAGGGAGGTTGTGGCTGCTCCCTCCCTGGAGGTGTTCAAGGCCAGGCTGGATGAGGCCTTGAGTGACCTGATCTAGTGGGAGGGGTCCCTGCCTATGGCACAGGGGGGTTGGAACTGGTTGAGCTTTTAGGTCCCTTCCAACCTAAACCATTCTATCATTCTATGTCATTGCACTATTTACTCAGCATCTTTGGAAACTGGTAGACCTCCCCCACTTCACATGCTGGCTTTGAAGCACAGAAACACAGACATCAAACCCCCACCTATGTGTTTCCAGTGTTGCTCTTTGCCACCAATTCTTTTCCATTACCTGTTCCAGCACTGGTTTTTCAGTGATCTGTTCTGCAGGCTTCAGCTTATCAGCCTGGGTGCACCTTGAGAAGTTATTTATAGCTCTCTCAACTCAGCAAACCCTGTGTGCACAGCACACACATGCTTTTGTCTCTCAGCAACGATCAAATAACCTCTGCCAACAGTCACTTTCACCCAGTTGAAGCTGGGCTAACCTGGCTGCCTTCTATGAACAATTTATTCAGCCCCATTAACTTGTGATCACCCAGAGATGGGAAAATCAGAGAATGGTCTGGGTTGGAAGTGACCTTCGAAGGTCCAACCCCTAAATGTATACAAGGACACTCTCTGTATCCACAAGGATGACTTTTTTTTATGTGTTAGGAAATATTTTAAGCAGAGATCACAGGTCTCAGCTATGAGACTCTGACAATAAAAGCAGCTGATAAGTGGTTGAAGTTCCCCATCATACAGATTGGACTCAATGATCTCTTTGGGTCCCTTCCAGCCCCTAACATCCTGTGATCCCTGCTTTCCCAGGGTGACCCCAATATTCCAGACCCCACCTGGAGTACTGTGTGCAGTTCTGGAGCCCCCAGCACAGGAAGGACATGGAACTGCTGGAGAGAATCCAGAGGGGGCCACGAAGATGCTGAGAGGGCTGCAGCAGCTCTACTATGAGGACAGGCTGAGAGAGTTGGGACTTTTCAGCCTGGAGAAGAGAAGGCTTCCAGGAGACCTTATAGCAGCCTACCAGTATCTGAAGGGGGAGGAAAAATGTGGGGGAAAAAAGTGAAAAAAGTGAAAAAAAACCCAACAGCAACAAAAAAAAAAAACCTATCATGTTAATTTAATTAAGGTCTTGTAATGACAGGATGAGGGGGAATGGGTTTAAGTTGGCAGAGGGGAGATTGAAACTGGATGTTAGGAGGAAGTTCTTCACTGTGAGGGTGGTGAGACACTGGAAGGGGTTGCCCAGGGAGGTTGTGGCTGCTCCCTCCCTGGAGGTTTTCAAGGCCAGGCTGGATGAGGTCTTGAGCAACCTGTTCTAGTGGGAAGTGTCCCTGCCTATGGCACAGAGCGGGTGGAACTGGCTGATCTCTGAGGTCACTTCTAACCTAAACCATTCTATGTGTTCCTGTGTGATCTGGTCTAGGTGTGTGTGATCTGGTCTCTGGCAGCATGGTTGGACTGGATGAGCTTTGCAGGTCCCTTCTAGCCCCTGACAGTCTGTGTCTCTGTAACACTGGGGACACAATGGTGAGCTTGCTTCAGCTTCACACTGTTGGAATGCCAAGAACCCCATTGGTCCCCTCTGCAAAGCCAGGGCTTGCATTTTAACTTGGCTGAAGAGAAAGGTCTCCCTAAAGGTCACAGATGAATCAGCTGGGACAGTGCCAGTAGCTGCACAGTAAGCTCTGGCTGTGTGCTTCTGGAGCTCCTGCCACAACATTTGAGGTCTCTTCCAACCTAAACCATTCTATGAGCCTATGCTTGTGCACAGCCCAACAGCTGCCAGGGTGATTCCATGCTCCTGGCAGCACCAGCAGCAGTTGCCTTACCTTGCAGCTCATTCCATGAGACTGTTCACTAACCCCTGAGCAATAACTGGGGCAAGCCCTAATTGCTATCTTGCAACTCAGCTGTTAAAAGGAGCCCTGACACCTCCAGGGAGTTTTCAGGGTTAGTAAGTGAGGAAGTGCAGTTCAGAACCCTGGGAAGTTTAAAAGTCACTTATCAGAGTAGTCAGCAAATGGTTTGGCCAGCAAGCCACACTGGATTTAATGACAGCATTTCTTCTATCAAGGATGGAAACAGCTGTCAAGGGCAAATTAAAGTCTGAAACCTGTGGCATTTCTGGAGTTCTGGAGCCCCCAGCACAGGAAGGACGTAGAACTGTTAGAGCCAGTCCAGAGGATGCCAGCAAGATGCCCAGAGGGCTGCAGCAGCTCTGCTATGAGGACAGGCTGAGAGAGTTGGGCCTTTTCAGCCAGCAGAAGAGAAGGCTTCCAGGAGACCTTAGAGTAGCCTTTCAGTATCTGAAGGGCACCTACAGGAGGGCTGAGGAGGGACTATTCACAAGGTCTTGTAATGACAGGATGAGGAGGAATGGGTTCAAACTGGCAGAGGGGAGATTTGAATGGGATGTTAGGAGGAAGTTCTTCACAGTGAGGGTGGTGAGACACTGGCATAGGTTGCCCAGGGAGGTTGTGGCTGCTCCGTCCCTGGAGGTGTTCAAGGCCAGGCTGGATGAGGCCATGAGCGACCTGTTCTAGTGGGAGGTGTCCCTGCCTATGGCACAGGGGGTTGGAACTGGATGATTTTTAAGGTCTCTTCCAACCTAAACCATTCTATGATTCTGTGATTTCTATCATCTAACCCATTTCACATGGAAATGGGTCAAGAACTGGCTGCAGGGCTGGGCCCAGAGAGTGGTGGTGAATGGTGCCACATCCAGTTGGTGACCAGTCACGAGTGGTGTGCCCCAGGGATCAGTGCTGGGCCCCATCCTGTTCAATACCTTTAGTGATGACCTGGACAAGAGGATTGAGTCCAGCATCAGTAAGTTTGCAGATGACACCAAGTTAGGAGCAGGTGGGGATCTGCTGGAGGGTAGGAGGGACCTGCAGAGGGACCTGGACAGGCTGGCAGAGGCCAATGGGATGTGATTTAACAAGGCTAAGTGCAGGGTTCTACACTTTGGCCACAACAACCCCAGGCAGTGCTACAGGCTGGGGACAGAGTGGCTGAGAGCAGCCAGGCAGAGAGGCACCTGGAGGAGTTGGGAGATAGAAGCTGAAGATGAGCCAGCAGTGTGCCCAGGTGGGCAGCAGAGCCAATGGCATCCTGGCATGGATCAGGAACAGTGTGGCCAGCAGGACAAGGGAGGTTATTCTGCCCCTGTACTTGGCACTGGTCAGGCCACACCTTGAGTCCTGTGTCCAGTTCTGGGCCCCTCAATTCAAGAGAGATGTTGAGATACTGGAATGGGTCCAGAGAAGGGCGATGAAGCTGGTGAGGGGCCTGGAGCACAGCCCTGTGAGGAGAGGCTGAGGGAGCTGGGGGTGTGCAGCCTGGAGAAGAGGAGGCTCAGGGCAAACCTCATTGCTGTCTACAACTACCTGAAGGGAGGTTGTAGCCAGGTGGGGGTTGGTCTCTTCTCCTAGGCAACCAGCAACAGAAGGAGGGGACACAGTCTCAAGTTGTGCCAGGGAAGGTATAGGCTGGATGTTAGGAAGAAGTTCTGGACAGAGAGAGTGATTGGCATTGGAATGGGCTGCCCAGGGAGGTGGTGGAGTCCCCAT
>VWZI01011661.1:43992-58526 GCA_013396835.1 Psilopogon haemacephalus
TCTTCCTAAGGTCCAGTTTAAATCTCCCCTCTGCCAGTTTAAACCCATTCCCCCTCGTCCTGTCATTACAAGAACTTGTGAGTAGTCCCTTCCCAGCCCTCCTGTAAGCCCCCTTTAGATACTGGAAGGCTACTCTAAGGTCTCCTGGAAGCCTTCTCTTCTCCAGGCCCCAGAGCCCCAACTCTCTCAGCCTGTCCTCATAGCAGAGCTGCTCCATCCTTCCAAGCATAGAGAGTGTCTCACCACCTTCACTGTGAAGAACTTCCTCCTAACATCCAGTTTAAATCTCCTCTCTGCCAGTTTAAACCCATTCCCCCTCATCCTGGCATTACAAGACCTTGTGAACAGTCCTTCCCCAGTCCTCCTGTAGGCCCCCTTCAGATACTGGAAGGCAATTCTAAGGTCTCCTGTAAGCCTTCTCTTCTCCAGGCTGAAAAGCCCCAACTCTCTCAGCCTGTCCTCATAGCAGAGCTGCTGCAGCCCTCTGAGCATCTTCATGACCTCCTCTGGACTCTCTCCAACAGTTCCGCATCATTGTGCTGGAGTCTGCAGAACTGCACACAGTATTCCAGGTGTGGTGTGAGTAGAGCAGAGCAAAGGGGCAGAATCCCCTCCTTGCCCTGCTACCTACATCTGCTCTTGCTGCAGCCCAGCACACAGTTGCTGTCTGGGCTGCATGTGCACACTGTAATGAAAAGCTCCTGTATTTCACATCAGGAATAAGAACCTTCTGTTTCTATTGAAACCACTGACAGCACTGCCATTAGCCTCAAGGGGAGCAGAGTTCTTTGTTTTAAAATGCCAGCAGGCATCCGAGCTGGTTTGTGGGAGGTTGCAAGGCACTTCCCCTTCCTAAGTGCGTGGCCATAGCTTAAGCTCCGATACAAATCCAAGCTTCCTGATGCCCTTTCTTAATAATTGGTGGCCCAAAGAGCTGGCATTCATCACACCCATAGCAATTAGAGCACAGTGGGGGGAAAAAAAAAATAATCTCCCAATTCTTTGGAGCAAATTTTTAAAATAAGACATGTTCCTCTTTACAACTTTGACCTTCTCCATTTAGGCTTTTCCATTGCCTCCCATCACAATGACAGCTTGACTGGAGACAAGACTGCCATTATGCTATCAGGCTTTCTAAGATACTGTAGGACTTCACCATTATTGGCAAGAGCAGCAGCAAAAACAACCCCAGTTTCACCCCATCACTCAGTGAGTGGATAACATTGGTTTGCCTGCACCTGGGTCAAGGCAATCCCAAGCACCGATACAGGCTGGGCAGTGACTGGCTTGAGAGCAGCCCTGGGGAGTGATCATAGAATGATTTAGGTTGCAAAGGAGAAAGCTCTTCACAGTGAGGGTGATAAGACACTGGAAGGGGTTGCCCAGGAAGGTTGTGGCTGATCCGTCCCTGGAGGTGTTCAAGGCCAGGCTGGATGAGGTCTTGAGCATCCTGATCTAGTGGGAGATGTCCCTGCCTATGGCAGGGGGTTGGAAGTGGATGAACTTTGAGGTCTCTTCCAACCTAAACCATTCTATGACCTCAAGGATCATCTGGTTCCAAACTATTGCCACAGGCAGGGACACCTCCCACTAGAACAGGATGCTCAAGACCTCATCCAGCCTGGCCTTGAACACCTCCAGGGAGGGAGCAGCCACAACCTCCCAGGGCAACCTGTGCCAGTGTCTCACCACCTTCACTGCAAACAACCTCCTCCTAACATCCCCTTCAGATCTCCCCTCTGCCAGTTTAAACCCATTCCTCCTCATCCTGTCCCTCTTTATGGCATCCCTGCCATCTCCTCCTTCCTTCCAAACAGAAGGACAGGAGCAAATAACCAAACACAGACATACAAAACCCAGGTTTGTGTGAAACAGCACCTTCCTTCAAAAAGCTTTCCTGCTGCTTCCTCCTTGATCACGTCTGTCATCACCTACCTCATCTACCTGGTTCACTGCAAGGTTGTCAGGAATGGCACTAATAAGATTATGCTCTAATTCCCAGGGCCACACTCATAAACCAGAAGATTCATGACTCTAATCACTTTCTTTGGGAAGAAAACCACTTAGCAGCTGAGGGGGGTGGGAGGGGATAGATCAAAATATCAGAGGGTTATCAATTTTTTGGTTTACTGAAGGTCTCTTTCCATGAAGCACCTCAAGATGCACTGCTGTCCTAAAAACAACTCAAAGGTAGATTTACCTTCCCAGGTGAAAATACTCCAAGAAACATTACTCTTCTGCTATGAGGAGAGGCTGAGGGAGTTGGGACTTTTCAGCCTGGGGAAGAGAAGGCTTCCAGGAGACCTTACAGCAACCTTCCAGTATCTGAAGGGGCCTACAGGAAGGCTGGGGAGGGACTATTCACAAGGTCTTGTAATGACAGGATGAGGAGGAATGGGTTCAAATTGGCAGAGGGGAGATTTGAACAGGATGTTAAGAGGAAGTTCTTCACAGAGAGGGTGGTGAGACACTGGCACAGGTTGCCCAGGGAGGTTGTGGCTGCTCCTTCCCTGGAGGTATTCAAGGCCAGGTTGGATGAGGCCTTGAGTGACCTTTTCTAGTGGGAGGTGTCCCTGCCTATGGCACTGGGGGATTGGAACTGGATGATCTTGGAGGTTCCTTCCAACCTAAACCATTCTATGAAAAAAAAAAAAAAAAACCAACAAAAAAAACCCCACAACCCAAACCAAAGCCAAAAACCTAAACCAGACAAAGAAAGAGGGAGATAGGGTAAAAAGAATAAATCATGAAGGATGTCATATATAAACCCTCTGGCGTTGCCCAAGGCTATGAAACCTGATTTTTATCCAAAGCTGAGAAAACAAGAGGAAAGTTAATTGTGGCTAAAACATCCAGAACTGGTCTTGCATTTGACCATTCATTAGCAAAGCCATCTGTGAGTCCACAGCTATTATTTAGCTTGAGTTATTATTTATTATTATCATTACTTAGCTTGAGTGATGCTTTATAGCTCCATCGAAAGGAAGTTTGTACTTGCCTGTTATTTTTATTTTACAACCTGGATACCAGATCAGCAACTCAGGCTTAAAGAAAGATCCTGAGGAAAGATCACAAAACGATGCAGTCACCAATCCAAAATTTCCAGGCATTTCTAAAGCAGCACTCAGCAGGCTTAACATTCAAATGTCACAACTCTGCATGTACACCACAGAGACCAGCACTGACCAACCACACAATCACAGAATGGTTTAGGTTGGAAGGGACCTCAAAGCTCAACCAGTTCCAACCCCCCTGTGCCATAGGCAGGGACACCTCCCACTAGAACAGGTCACTGAAAGCCTCATTCCAACCTGGCCTTGAACATCTCCAGGGAGGGAGCAGCCACAACCTCCCTGGGCAACCTGTGCCAGTGTCTCACCACCCTCTCTGTGAAGAACTTCCTCTTAACATCCCATTTAAATCTCCCCTCTGCCAGTTTAAACTCATTCTTCCTTGTCTTACCATTACATGACCTTGTGAATAGTTCCTCCCCAGCTCTCCTGTAGGCTCCCTTCAGATACTGGAAGGCTACTAGAAGGTCTCCTGGAAGCCTTCTCTTCTGCTGGCTGAAAAGTCCCAACTCTCTCAGCCTGTCCTCATAGCAGAGCTGCTGCAGCCCTCTGATCATCTCCATGCCCTCCTCTGGACTCTCTCCAACAGTTCCATGTCCTTTTTGTGCTGGGGGCTCCAGAACTGCACACAGTACTCCAGGTGGGGTCTCTGGAGAGTAAAGGGGCAGAATCCCCTCCCTGGCACTGGTGCCAGCACTGACCCCTGAGGGACACCACTTGGCACTGGTCTGCAGGTAGACATTGTGCCCTTGATCACCACTCTGTGTGCCACCATCCAGCCAATTCCTTATCCAGCAGTGCTCCACCCACCAAGTCTGTGTTTTTCCAGGTTGGTGCCCAGGATGTCATGTGGGAGAGAGTCAAAGGCCTTACTCAAGTCCAGGTAGAAGTCCAGTTGCCCTTCCTTTGTCCACCACCGCTGTGACTTCATCATCGAAAGCCATTGCTGGTCACCATCAAAGACCTCTCCATAGCCAACAGGAGAGCCAACCAACCACAGCAACAAGCCAACAACGAAGCCTGCAAAGGAATTCCTATGGCTAAAACAAGAGCAGGGCCATAGCTGAGCAAGCAAGACTGCTAGGACAAAAGGTTGGGTTTACTGAATGCAGCAGTTCCACAATCAAAACCCTGAAAGCTTCTGCAAATGGCAGGTCCTGCCGTTCTGATTACAGCCTGTGCTCTGCTAAGGTATCCATGGAAACTTGAGGAAGAGATGTGAAATCTGTTGGATCTGTTTGGCACCAGGGAACAGGGCTAGTTGCCAGTCAGCCCAGCATAACCACAGGTATTTTAAGTGTGGAGAAAGCATCCACAGTCCTCAGACGATGATGAAATCCACCAGACCAAAATTGCCACAGGAACTCACTTCCAGAACAATGGCAAGGAGGTGGCGAGGTTGTGCTAAATAAACTGTGATTTGAATGTGGTTATTACCTCTCTATACAGGAAGAACAGCCCACACCCAAATAGAATCATAGAATCAGTTGGGGTTGGAAGAGACCACAAGGATGGATAAGGTAGAACCAACCCCCCCGCCATGGACAGGGATGTCCACTCTGAATCTCACCACCACCAGCTCTGCTCCATTCCCCCTACTCCTGTCACTACCTGGGAGCATAAAAAGTCCTTCCCTACCTTTTTCATAGAATCACAGAATCAGTCAGGGTTAGAAGGGACCATAAGGATCAGTCAGTTCCAACCCCCCTGCCATGCCCAGGGACACCCTACCCTAGAGCAGGCTGCCCACAGCCTCTGCCAGCCTGGCTGCAAACACCTCCAGGAATGGGGCCCCAACCACCCCCCTGGGCAATGCATTCTGGTGTCTCACCACTCTCACACTGAATAACTTCATTCTCATGTTCAATGTGAATCTCCCCACCTCCAGCTTTGCTCCATTCCCCCTAGTCCTGTTACTACCTGAGAGCCTAAAATCGTCCACGATGATTAAGTCTCTCACTCAACATAATTCTACAAAACAAAAACCATAGAATCAGTCAGAGTTGGAAGGGACCACAAGGAGCATCCAGTTCCAACCCCCTGCCATGCCCAGGGACACCCTACCCTAGAGCAGGCTGCCCACAGCCTCTGCCAGCCTGGCTGCAAACACCTCCAGGGATGTGGCCCCAAACACCTCCCTGGGCAACCCATTCCAGGCTCTCACCACTCTCATGCTCAACAACTTCCTCCTCACATCCAATCTGAATCTCCCCACCTCCAGCTTTGCTCCATTCCCCTTAGTCCTGATAGCTTCAAAAGTCCTCCCCCAGCTTTTCTTTAGGCCCCCTTCAGATACTAGAAGGCTACAAGAAGGTCACCTGGGAGCCTCCTCTTCTCCAAACTGAACAGCCCCAACTCTTTCAGTCTGTCTCCATACTCCTCAGACCACACAGGACAGAGGGAAAAAGAAAAGAAAAGTGTGGATACAAATGCACAGACCCTGGGAAGGAAAGGCTGTGTGGGACTGATGGCCAAGGGGTGCTTGGGACTTTAAAATCTTGTGAAAGCAGTAGCTTCAGCACCAGACAGTAGTCCTGAACTGCTGTAAGTACATCAGATGTATAGGAAAATGGACAAATTGAAGCAGTATTTTTCCCTGAAGAAGAAGGGAGTGCACCCTCAGCAAGTTTGCTGATGACCCCAAGCTGTGTGGTGCAGCAGCCAGGCTGGAGGGCAGGGATGGCATCCAGAGGGACCTGCACAGGCTGCAGAGGTGGGCATAAGGCAACCTCATGAGGTTCAACAAGACCAAGTGCAAGGTCCTGCAGCTGGGTTGAGGCAATCCCAAGCACATCTCCAGGCTGGGCAGTGAGTGGCTGGAGAGCAGCCCTGAGGAGAGGGACTTGGGGGTGCTGGTGTAGAAGAAGCTCAAGATGAGGCAGCAGTGTGCACTTGCAGCCCAGAAAGCCAAGCAGAGCCTGAGCTGCATCAGGAGAAGTGTGGCCAGCAGGTGGAGGGAGGTGATTCTCCCCCTCTACTCTGCCCCACCTGGAGTACTGCATCCAGTTCTGGAGCCCCTGGGACAAGAGTGATGTGGACATGCTGAAGCATGTCCAGAGAAGGATGTTTAGAGGGCTGCAGCACCTCTGCTGTGAGGACAGACTGAAAGAGTTGGGGCTGTGCAGTTTGGAGAAGAGGAGGCTCCCAGGTGACCTTCTTGTGGCCTTCCAGGATCCGAACAGGGCCTAAAGAAAAGCTGGGGAAGGACTTTTGAGGCTATCAGGTAGTGCCAGGACTAGGGGGAATGGAGCAAAGCTGGAGGTGGGGAGATTCAGATTGGATGTGAGGAGGAAGTTGCTGAGCATGAGAGTGGTGAGAGCCTGGAATGGGTTGCCCAGGGAGGTGGCTGGGGCCACATCCCTGGAGGTGTTTAAGGCCAGGCTGGATGAGGTGTCCCTGGGCATGGCAGGGGGCTTGGAACTGGCTGATCCTTGTGGTCCCTTCCAACCCTGACTGATTCTATGATTCTAAGAGGCATAAGGAATCATTTTCTTCTGCCGCCTTCTCCAAGGAAACTAACGCAGGCTGGGCAGGCTCCTGCCATAGAGACAGCTTTTCTTCAGAGAAAGTAACAGTGAAGAAACTCCCTCAGATGCCATGGAATTGCTACTAGAAATACCACTCACACACACACTTCTTTCCTGCACTCCAACTGATAACAGTTACTAGAAACCTCTGTCTCAGTAGTTCTTGGAAACTGCCTCTGCAGAGCACAGGATGAGAGCCTCAACTCAGGCACTGAAGATCCACTGGCAGAAGAAAGAGCTCCAAGAAAAATCCCCTCGAGCTCTCCTGTTGCTGTAAATTAAGATGCCTTTAGCACTGCTCCATGTGCCCAGAGCCCTGCACATCAATCATGCTTGGGGCCAGCACCTGCACATCCTCAATCATGCTTTGGGCCAGCGAGCAGCACCGAACAATTCCGGCACACGAGTGGACCACGGCAGCGCCTCGATGACTGGGCAGAGCAATGCAGCCCACAGAGCTGCTCTCTGCTGTCCTTGACACACCCTGGTGCAGTCCTGAGCAAGGATATTTAGTCAAGTCCTCAGATAAGAACAAAGGCTTTCAAGTTTGAGCGCTGCCCTCCCTATTGTGACTATTTTGGTTTATTTATTTGCTCCCTTTCTCGAAACCGACTGCGTTTGCCTTTCCATTTACATGAAAACCTCTCTCAGATCCCTCTGAGACAGACTGTGAAGGAATTTCCTGTTTTAATACCAATATTTTACACAGATCCCCACTGCCATCCTGATTTTAAAACTCTGTCAAGTCACAGCTTTACGAGCAGTTACAGCAAAACTCAAATATTGCATCTCTTTATCTCAATGCATCACAGCATCACACAGCCACACAGCATCAGTGACACAGCCACACACATCACACAGCATCACACAGCCCCAGAATCACAGCACCACACAGCCCCACACAGCATCACAGCATCAGTGACACAGTCACACAGCATCACACAGCCCCACACAGCATCACAGCATCAGTGACACAGTCACACAGCATCACACAGACCACAGAATCACAGTCACAGAATCACACAGTCAGGGTTGGAAGGGACCACAAGGATCATCTACTTCCAATCCCCATGCCATAGGTGGGGACACCTCATAGAATCATAGAATGGTTTAGGTTGGAAGAGACCTCAAAGATCATCCAGTTCCAACCCCCCTCTGCCATAGGCAGGGACACCTCCCACTAGAACAGGTCGCTCAAGACCTCATCCAACCTGGCCTTGAACACCTCCAGGGAGGGAGCAGCCACAACCTCCCTGGGCAACCCCTTCCAGTGTCTCACCACCCTCACTGTGAAGAACTTTCTCCTAACATTCTGTTTAACTCTCCCCTCTGCCAGCCTGAACCCATTCCCCTCCATCCTGTCATTACAAAACCTTGTGAACAGTCCCTCCCCAGCCCTCCTGTAGGCTCCCTTCAGATACTGGAAGGTTGCTACAAGGTCTCCTCAAAGCCTTCTCTTCTCCAGGCTGAAAAGTCCCAACTCTCTCAGCCTGTCCTCATAGCAAAGGTGCTCCAACGCTCTGATCATTTTCATGGCCCTCCTCTGGACTCTCTCCAACAGTTCCATGTCCTTCTTGTGCTGGGGGCTCCAGAACTGCACACAGTACTCCAGGTGTGACGAGAGCACAGTAAAGGGATCACCCTAGATCAGGCTGCCCAGAGCCTCATCCAGCCTGGCCTTAAACACCTCCAGGGATGAGGCTTGCACCACCTGCCTCAGCAGGTCTGTATCCATGTAAAACTTGATGACACATAAGATCTCACGGCCAAATACAACTGCTCCCCTTCTTTGTCTGTGGCAACTGTGTCTACCCTGTTCTTCATGGTCCTTGGAATTTCAAAGACCTCTAGAAAGGCAGAAGCACAGAATTAACCAGGTTGGAAAAGACCTCTAGGATCATCAAGTCCAACCTAGCACCTAACCCTTCTAATTAACTAAACCATGGCACTAAGTCCTCCATCCAGTCTCCTTTTAAACAACTTTCAAACATCTCCAGGGATGGACTTCCACCACCTCCCTCAGCAACCCATTCCAGGGACTCATCACCCTCATGCTGAAGAACTTCTTCCTAACATCCACTCTGAATCTACTCATTTCTAGCTTTGCTCCATTCCCCCTAGTCCTATCACTACCTGACATACTAAAAATTTCCTTCCCACCTTTCTTGTAGCCCCCCATAAGGTAGTGAAAGGTCACCTGGGAGCCTTCTCCTCTCCAGCCTGAACAGCCCCAGCACCCTCCATCTCTCCTCATGGGAGAGCTGCTCCAGCCCTCTGAGGAAGAAAGGCTGCCTACAAATAGTTATTCATGGCAACGTTTGGGCTGCTTGCATGTCCACTGGGAGTCTATGACTGGGACTAGAATGTTGAATTCATGTCCTTCCAAAACCCATTTATCTGCAGAAAGTGCCCCCTCAGATCTTGCATCACTGAACAGGGAGATGTATTTGATACAAACACTCTATTCCCCCTCTAGCTATGGGCAGTAAGTCCCTCCCCAGCTTTTCTGTAGCCCCCCTTCAGATACTGAAAGGCCACAAGAAGGTCACCTGGGAGCCTCCTCTTCTCCAGCCTGCACAGCCCCAACTCCCTCAGTCTCTCCTCATAGCAAAGGTGCTGCAGCCCTCTGAGCATCCTCGTAGCTCTTCTCTGGACACCTGCCACCACGTTCATCTCTCTTGTCCCAGGGGCTCCAGAACTGGACGCAGTACTCCAGGTGGGGTCTCACCAGAGCAGAGTAGAGGGAGAGGGTCACTTCCCTCACCCTGCTGCCCACATTGCTCTTGCTGCAGCCCAGGCTCTTGTTGCTCTCTGGGCTGCCAGAGGACACTGACAGCTCATACTGAGCTTCTCGTCCACCAGCAACCCCAGATCCCTCTCCTCAGGGCTGCTCTCAAGCCACTTTCCACTCAGCCTACATTGGGTTTTCTTAAGAGCACAACAAATGGGCCATAGTGTAGGTGTTTTGAGTAATGAGAAGCATGGAATGTTCATAAGAATAAAAATGTGCCTGATCACTGAGAAGAGAGACACTTTCAGCTTAGAGACCCAGGAGTCAAGACACCTGTCACAGTGAAGAAGGTTAAAACTCTGCAGATATGTCACAGGCATATCAGACCTCTGAGGTTCGTACTCAGCAGCACCAAGGGAGGGGATTCTCCCCCTTTACTCTGCTCTCCTCAGACCCCACCTGGAGTACTGTGTGCAGTTCTGGAGCCCCCAACACAAGAAGGACATGGAACTGTTCGAGCCAGTCCAGAGGCCATGAAGATTCTCAGAGGGCTGTAGCAGCTCTGCTATGAGGACAGGCCGAGAGAGTTGGGGCTCTGGAGCCTGCAGAAGAGAAGGCTTCCAGGAGACCTTTTAGTAGTGTTCCAGAATCTGGAGGGGGCAGCTAGGGAGGGACTATTTACAAAGTCTTATAAGGGCAAGATGAGGCCTAATGGGTTCAAACTGGCAGAGGGGAGATTGAAACTGGGTGTTAGGAGGAAGTTCTTCGCAGTAAGGGTGGTGAGACACTGGCACAGGTCACCCAGGGAGGTTGTGGCTGCTCCCGCCCTGTAGGTGTTGAAGGCCAGGTTGGATGAGTCCTTGAGCGACCTGATCTAGTGGGAGGTGTCCCTGCCTATGGCACAGGGGGATTGGAACTGGATGAGCTTTGAGGTCCCTTCCAACCTAAACCATTCTGTGATTCCCTCCTTGTGACACCAACATCTGTGACCTTACATCACCAAACAGCTGCACACTCTTCAGTGAAACATCTGTGAAGCAAGCTACCATTTATAATCATGAACAATGGACTTCAGAGCTCGCTCCTGGAACAGATTCCAAGTTCCTCCTGCTACCTCTTCCCTCTTTCACCACTGCAGAAATTACAGCTGAGCAAGCCTCTACTGCAGTGACCTAACCTGGAATTGAATCCATGTCTGCTTTCAGCTAGCAATGCTGCTTCATGGAAAAGTGACAAGCACCATACAGGAGCTGAATCAGTAAGCAACTGATGTAATTTATGGACACTCTAAAGCTTTCCTTAAGCTGCATATGGAAAATGTCCACATTTACTCCAAAAAAATCATAGAATCAGTCAGGGTTGGAAGGGACCACAAAGATCATCAAGTTCCAACCCCCCTGCCTTTGGCAGGGGCACCCTACTCTAGATTAGGCTGCACACAGCCTCATCCAGCCTGGCCTTAAGCACCTCCAGGGAAGTGGCCCCAACCACCCCCCTGGGCAACCCGGGGCTTCAAACATTTCAACAGTATTCCCATTCAAGAAGGGAGATGCTGGCCATGGCAGGTCATGTCAACTCAACGGGGAAGAAAAAAAATAATTTGGCAGAAAAGAGCATGAGATGAGACAGCAGTCAGCTCACATATAACCCCAACTGTCAGTGACACGGTCAGAAAGGGAAACATATCCCAAACCTTGACATTTCCATGCAGGGCTCAGGTCTTTTGCAGCTGAGGCAGCATTCTGGTCCTCCCTCACAGAACTGGCTGTTCTACAACTTGAGCCAACACCCAAGGCTGCAGAAGTCCCTTCCAGCTCCCAGAGGCAGTTGTGTTTGAGAGACATCCCAATCACTCCCTCTAGACTAGGTTAAAGCCCCCATGCAAGGATTGGCTACATCAGTCTGCACAGAACAGACCTCCTGGGACCTCGCTGCTGAGGCTTTGGGGGAACTTTGCAGGTAGTGAGCAGAGCAGCTCTGCTGAACACCAACTTTTACACCCTATTTGAACACCCTGTTACAAGAGAGATGTGGACATGCTGGAGTGTGTCCAGAGAAAGCCATGAGGACGCTCAGGGGGCTGCAGCACCTCTGCTATGAGGACAGACTGAAAGAGTTGGGGCTGTGCAGGCTGGAGAAGAGGAGGCTCCCAGGTGACCTTCTTGTGGCCTTCCAGTATCTGAAGCAGGCAAACAGAAAAGCTGGGGAGGGACTTTTGAGGCTATCAGGGAGTGAGAGGACTAGGGGGAATGGAGCAAAGCTGGAGGTGGGGAGATTCAGAGTGGACGTGAGGAGGAAGTTTGTGAGCATGAGTGGTGAGGCCCTGGAGTGGGTTGCCCAGGGGGGTAACTGAAGCCCCATCCCTTGAGGTGTTTAAGGCCAGACTGGATGAGGCTGTGGGCAGCCTGATCTAATGTAGGAACGGAGGAAGAAGTTGTTCAGCATGAGAGTGGTGAGAGCCTGGAATGGGTTGCCCAGGGGAGCGTATGGGGCCACATCCCTGGAGGTGTTTGCAGCCAGGCTGGATGAGGCTGTGGCCAGCCTGATCTAGGGTAGGAATGGAGGAGGAATTTCTTCAGCATGAGAGTGGTGAGAGCCTGGAATGGGTTGCCCAGGGGAGCGTATGGGGCCACATCCCTGGAGGTGTTTGCAGCCAGGCTGGATGAGGCTGCGGGCAGACTGATCCAGGGTAGAGCATCCCTGCCCATGGCAGGGGGTTTGGAACTAGCTGATCCTTGTGGTCCCTTCCAAACCTGACTGATTCCGTGATTCTAACTGCTGCCCCAGAGGGAACGAACTCAATATCCAGACCGAAAGCTTACCAGGTGACAGGACTGAATCAGCATCACCCAGTTACGAGCCAATGGCCTTCAAAATGCCTGAAGTCAGGATAATTAGAAGCTCCACCAGCAGCAGCTCCTGGGTACGAACCACTGCACCCAGGCTCATGCTTAAACCAAGCTGCAAGATGCCGCAGTGCTGTGCTAACTGGAGCTATGAAACTGACTGGCAGGCACCGCACAACACTTGGCTGCGTTACACACGGACCTTTTTCTTCTGTGCCTTGTACCATGCTGCAATAAGCGACTGCACCTTCCCTGTCCATACAGCAATGCTCACTCCATCACATTTTAACCCCAAAGCCTTTTATTACCTTTTTTTTTTTTTTTTTTTGCCCCCTCCCTGACATCTTCACCGTTTCAGCGCCCGTAAAGAACACAAAAGCTTTCTGGCATAACAAATCGTTGCTCTTACTACACAGTCCTCTGCCTTCCAGCACAATCCCTCCTGCCCAGGCTCTCCCTGTGTCACCAGTTAGGTCGTCCCAGCGTTGCCTTGCACTAACCTTGCAACTCGGCAGGACAAAAAACACGGTATCCTGTCACCTAGAAGACAAATGAGTCTTGTCAGTCTGCTCTCTCCTTTGTCAGCTGCCTGCTGGAAAATTGTTACAGGTTGCTTCCACCCAAAGAGGCTTTAGAGGTTTCTTTAGGAAGCACTGAGAGAACATTTGGATTTGGAAAGGGGAAGGGAACCCAGTAGAGGAGGTCAGGTTTAAGATTCAACTAGTTTCTAAGAACTGCTTTCTGGGTTTGGTTTAGTTTTTTTGTTTAATGGCTACTTCGTGACTCCCTGGAGGTGTTTAAGGCCAAGCTGGATGAGGTTGTGGACAGGCTGGTCTAGGGTAGGGTGTCCCTGCCCATGGCAGGGGGGTTGGAACTAGATGATCCTTGTGGTCCCTCCCAACCCTGACTGATTCTATGGCTCTTTTATTCCACTTTTACTGCTAAGCTGCTTTATTAAAAAAAAAGATCTCCCAGATCTCATTATGACCTGCCCAAAATCAACCTTTTCATTTCCCCCACAACCTTAGGCTCAACATGACCACTTCCTCAAATCTTTGCAGCACACAGTGAGGATGAAGGGACAGAGAGATGGAATGGCAGGGGGGTTGCAACTAGATGATCCTTGTGGTACCTCCCATAGAACCCTGACTGATTCTATGGCTCTTTTATTGCTAAGTTATTTTATTTAAAGAAGATCTCCCAGATCTCATTATGATCTGCCCAAAATCAACCTTTTCATTTCCCCCACAACCTTAGGCTCAACATCACCAATTCCTCAAATCTTTGCGGCAGACAGTGAGGATGAAGGGACAGAGAGATGGAATGGCAGGGGGGTTGCAACTAGATGATCCTTGTGGTACCTCCCATAGAACCCTGACTGATTCTATGGCTCTTTTATTGCTAAGTTATTTTATTTAAAGAAGATCTCCCAGATCTCATTATGATCTGCCCAAAATCAACCTTTTCATTTCCCCCACAACCTTAGGCTCAACATGACCACTTCCTCAAATCTTTGCAGCACACAGTGAGGATGAAGGGACAGAGAGATGGAATGGCAGGGGGGTTGCAACTAGATGATCCTTGTAGTACCTCTCATTGAACCCTGACTGATTCTATGGCTCTTTTATTCCACTTTTACTGCTATTTTATTAAAAAAGATCTCCCAGATCTCATTATGACCTGCCCAAAATCAACCTTTTCATTTTCCCCACAACCTTAGGCTCAACATCACCAATTCCTCAAATCTTTGCGGCAGACAGTGAGGATGAAGGGACAGAGAGATGGAATGGCAGGGGGGTTGCAACTAGATGATCCTTGTAGTACCTCTCATTGAACCCTGACTGATTCTATGGCTCTTTTATTCCACTTTTACTGCTATTTTATTAAAAAAGATCTCCCAGATCTCATTATGACCTGCCCAAAATCAACCTNCCCGAGGCTGCGGCCAGGATGCTCATCCCAGCCAATGTTATCTCTCACAAGTCTCTTTTTTTTCAGCGCACCAGGCTATCAGCTAAAAATAAAAAAGAAAGGTGCCTTCCTTTATCCCAGCCCCTGATTGTTAGTCTAAGCCCTCCCCCTTTTCTTCCGGGCCGTCGCTGGGACCGCGGAACCCCGACCCCGCGGGGAGGNCCTCCCATAGAACCCTGACTGATTCTATGGCTCTTTTATTCTACTTTTACTGCTAAGCTATTTTATTTAAAAAAGACCTCATTAAAATAAACCTTTTCATTTCCCCCAGAACCTTAGGCTCAACATCACCACTTCCTCAAATCTTTGCGGCAGACAGTGAGGATGAAGGGACGGAGAGATCGAATTAAATCAGGCTGACTTTGCATTTCCCTCAGGGTCATTCACC
>VWZI01011662.1:0-12774 GCA_013396835.1 Psilopogon haemacephalus
TCCCACGTTCTCCCTAGTCCTCCTTTTCTCACTGATATGCCTGAAAGGAGCATCTGCTTCCAGCTCAATTGAAGGTCACAGGATCACAGAATCACAAAATTAACCAGGTTGGAAAAAACCTTTGAGATCACCAAGTCCAACCTATCACCTAACACCCTCTAATTTAATAAACCACGGCACTAAGTGCCTCATCCAATCTCCTTTTAAACACCTCTAGTGATGGGGACTTCACCATCTCCCCAGGCAGCCCATCCCAATGCCAATCACTCTTTCTGGGAAGAACTTTTTCCTAACATCCAGCCTGAACCTGCCCTGGCACAGCTTGAGGCTGTGTCCTCTTGTTCTGTCACTGGTTACCTATGAGAAGAGACCAATACCACCTGGCTACAACCTCCTTTCAGGTAGTCGTCAAGAGCAATGAGGTCTCCCTTGAGCCTTCTCTTCTCCAGGCTGAACACCACCAGCTCCCTCAGCATCTCCTCACGGGGCTGTGCTCCAACCTCCTTACCAGCCTTGGTGTCCTTCTCTGCACATGTTCAAGCATCTCAACTCTTTCTGAGGGGCCCAGAACTGGACAGTACTCAAGATGTGGCCTAACCAGTGCTGAGTACAGGCTGCAGACCTCCTACCCTCTAACAGATCAACACTTGCTGCCAACTTGGTGTCATCTGCAAACTTACTGATGGAGGACTCAATTCCCTCATCCAGATCATCAATAAAGATATTAAACAGGACTGGGCCCAGCACTGAAACCTGAGGGACACCACTAGAGACTGGATGCCAGCTGGATGTGGCACCATTCACCACCTTGGGTCCTTGGTGGTGATCTCTGCCTCCAGGAAAAAAGAGGATTCAGTCCTGCGAGAACTGGTTTGAAACAGCAGGGGTGATTCAGCAGCTATTACTTCGTGCTCTTTTCCAATGGGGGTCAGTGACCACACAGGCACAGAGATGAAGGAGGGTTCTAAGGCATTTGTCCCACAGTGGGAAACTGTTGGGATGCAATAGAAGGCAGCTGACCTTGGATCTCACGGTAGAGCAGAACAGCCTGGCCTGAGGCCTCTGGTTTCCCATAGCAAGTAGCTTTCTCCTGTGGCAAGTCAGAGACAAGGGAAACAACTGGCTTGGGATAACAACTGGTCATGAATATTAATGAATGGGTTTGTGCTTAACTGTACCAACCAATTAGTATGCTTCTGGCTAGGATGGACACTGCCCTGCAGAACTTATGTGGCCGAATCAGAGTTGGACATGTTTGCCTTCTGCTAACAGTATAAAAGTGTGATTCTGTCCCTAATAAAATGAACAATGCATCAATCAAGTCGATCCAGCATACTGATTCCAGCTCCCTCACAAGAGGAAACTCCACCAGGAGCAGTTTCCGTGCATAGTGACAGGGCTTGGCTGCGTCTTTGTTTTCTCTGTCTCTGGGCACAACTGTAGGTGATTGGGGGCAAAAGGCAATTAGCTGGGGACAGCCATTTCCTGCCCAGCAGCCACTTACTGTAGTGATCCCACTGGGTAAGCCCTGAGACCATCCCAGGTCCTGGGGCTTCCAGGCTTGCTTTTAATGACCTCATTAGTGCATTCTACATGTCCTTTGCCTGAAGGTACTGGGAGTGAGGAAAACCCATTGAAACCCCTCATCAGGTGCCAGTTCTTGTACTGCTCCAGCTCTCCAGTGGCTCCTATTATCTGACTGATTGGACTTGGGCCTGGGTAGGTGACTAACTCCAAACTTCACAGCATTAACTGCATCTCCTCTGGCCCACCTCACTTAGGCTTGCACTAGTCCTGCCTCTAGCAGGTGATTAAGTCTTTCTGGGTCTGTTCCACTAGGGAGGTATCAAGGATACCAATTTACCACCTCATCCGACTTGGACCCCTTCTCAACGGGTGACTTTGGCAAGCTCCTGGGACAAGGTAGTGTGAGCAAGTGTGGGGATCCTGAGAGCCTTGGGGTAGGCAAGTGAAGGGAAACTGCATCCCCTGCCATGCCAGAGTGAAATAACCCCTGTGAAGGGGACCATAAAAACCAGGTCACTCATGGCTAAGGTCATCTGAGAATGTTCTTGGGCAGCTGTAACCAGCTCGGTCATGTCAGGTACTGCTGCGGTCAGGGGGTTGGTGATGGCATTTAGGAGGCTGTAAACAATGGTTCCTGCCATTTCTAGTTTGGTTGTGGACTGGCCATACAGAAGGCTTCTTAGGACAGGGTGTTGGAACAATTCTTCCCTGCTCCCCTAGCTCTGCAGTTATCAAGGCTATACCCTCCACAGGCAACGGATAGGGTTCTACATTCACTATTTTAGAGGTAGGCAGAGGAGGGGCTACCTGAGATAGTTTAAACAGAAGGCAGGAGATCCACGTTTCCACTGCTTCCGTTTTGACTTCTTTGTATCATCAAATCCCAAATTGCTGGTCTGTCCCTAAATACAATCAGTACTGCCATTGAGGTGTCTTCACCTGGAAGCCAACACACCACATGCATGATCCTTTGAATCATAGAATGGTTTAAGTTGCAGGGGACCTCAAATATCAGCCAGTTCCAACTCTCTGCCATAGGTAGGGACACTCCCACTAGACCAGGTCGCCCAAGGCCTCATCCAACCTGGTCTTGGACACCTCCAGAGAGGGAGCAGCTACAACCTCCCGGGGCAACTTGTTCCAGTGTCTCACCACCCTCACTGTAAACAACTTCTTCCTAACATCCCATTTAAATCTCCCCTCTGCTAGTTTAAACCCATTACCTGTCATTATGAGACCTTCTAATTGGTCTCTCCTCAGCCCTCCTGTAGGCCACTTTCAGATACTGGAATGCTAATATAAGGTCTCCTAGAAGCCTTCTCCAGGCTGAAAAGCCCCAACTCTCTCAGCCTGTCCTCATGGCAGAGGTGCTCCAGCCCTCTGATCATCTTCGTGGCCCTCCTCTGGATGGGCTCCACCAGTTCCATGTCCTTCTTGTGCTGGGGGCTTCAGAACTGCACACAGTGCTCCAGGTGGGGTCTGACAAGAGCAGAGTAAAGGGGGAGAATCCTCTCCCTTGCCCTGCTGCCCACAGCTGCTCTTGCTGCAGCCCAGCACACAGTTGCTGTCTGAGCTGTGTGTGCACACTGCAGGCTCATGTTGAGCTTCTCGTCAACCCAGACCCCCAGGTCCTTTTCCTCAGGGATGCTCTTAGCCATTCACCACCCAGCCTGTATCTGTGCTTGGGATTGTGCCGACCCAGGTGCAGGGCCTTACACCTGGCCTTGTTGAATTTCATGATGTTGGCCTGGGCACACCTCTCCAGCCTGTCCAGGTCCCTCTTAGTGAAAATTCTGCTGGACAGAGTTGCATATTCCTTTACTACAGAAGAAGGACATTGGTTTCAGATGCTCTTGTGCAGCAGTCTTTTTTTTCAAAGAGTTGCTGTGTAAGCTGCTAACAAAGACATCTTCCATGCTGTGGTTGCTGTATGCAGTAGTAGTCTGTAAGCACAGTTTCTATTTTCATTCACACACCTCAACATTTTATGGAAGAGAATCTTACACTGCCATTAGATACTCAGGCTCAAAACACTGGAGAATGCAGGCATCGATCCTGCTACCTCTCGCATGCTAAGCGAGCGCTCTACCACTTGAGCTAATTCCCCTTTGAGGTCAGGTCACCCGAGCATCAGCCACACAAATCTGCTACTATAAAGTTGCTTGACCTTTTTAATAGCCCAGTCAGGAAAGTGATTAACACATCTCCTTTAGTATTTTCAGATTTAGTATTTTAACTGCAATAAACACCATTTGCTGTCCCTAGCTCACTTGCAGAAGATGACACTGGCAGTTTCCTGATCTGGGAGTTCCTAAGTCAATTCAGTCCTTTTCTGTGGGAGCTGAGGGAGCATTTTGTTCCTGCTTCTCCTCAGGAGAGGAGATTCTTGGGGGTTTGGTACAGGCTTCCTCCAGCTTCTTTCCAGGCTCTACTCAGTACCTCCAGATTATGTGGCAATTTTCCTCAAGTCATGGCTCTTGGCCCTGCCTTGTGCAGGCCTTCATCTCTTTCCCATGGGTCATCATGTACAGTTCTCAATTGGCCTTGAAGTTGGACCACCTAAAGCCTTTCAATTGCCCAAGATACCTTGTCTATGGGGAGTCATACAGATGGAGTCCACAACCATTAACACTGCAGAGGGGCTGCTTAGATCCAACTGCCTGTGATACATCAATTGGAGGCAAGCAGCCTTCCAAATGTTTTCAGTCAGCCAATCAATATTAGGTATATTAATATTGACCAGGTCTCCCCTGTCCAATGGGTCTAGACCCACAGCCCAGTATGATGCCTTTTGGGTTATGGACATGGGCTCCTGAGGGTCATCCATAGTAAGAAATATTTCAGGTCCCAAATATTCGAGCTTCTTCTTCCAACAACACCATAGAATCACAGAATCCCCAGCAGTAAGTCAGACTCTCCAGATGTACTCAGACTGTTTGTCCTGGTACCTCAGAATATTTCTCCTGAATTGTAGCCAGTTCCATGGGGAAACAGGGGACAGTACAAGCCGTAACTTCTGGTTCTACACCATCTCTGCCACCGAGCACCTGTTTTTAACAAAAGACTCAATTCTGCTTCTCCTTCCCCATCACAGTATTTTTGCTTGACACGCTGCAACTATTCTTCTGGACACCACACCTCAGGCTATTTCTCTCTTCCGTACTGTAATGGTTGGATGTGAATACGAGATATGATTTTGAAGATTAATATCACTTACTAATTTTGTTATTCACAAATCTGCTACCAAGCAGTATTTTTAATAAGTTTTTTTGCACGGTCATGAAAACAGTATACAGAGGGAGATAAAAAACAGGAAATCTGGAACACTTAAGAAACGTAACTATCAACAATAGAACAAATATTAAACTTGAAACTGCAGGGATTCTTAGTTTCTTTACACCTCTTGCCTACCTGGGGACTCAAGAGGCTCCTTTCTGCTGCTAAGATTCACCTAAGAATTTACAGAATCTTGCTGCATATTTGCTAAGAGGCTTTTGAGTGTTTGCTCACAAATTAATCTCTCTGGATTTCTGGGGCTGCATTACAGTATCAGACTGTGATGGTTTGGCAGTTACCTGCCCCCCCACCTTTTGCTATAAACCCCAGATAGGACTCAGAATGGCTGGAAGTTGATAAATGATGCTTTATATTTACAGCAATGCACAATATACAAGCAGATATTTACATATATATATATATAATGTAAAGGTAATACGGAAACACCACACCCCTCCCAACGACCAAAATCCCCAAGAGGGTAACCAACCACCCCTACCACCTCTCCCCCCTTCCCCAATCTTATCTCACCACCTGTTGATGCTGCAGATAAGCTGAGGTAGATCAGCCAGGGGAATTAGTACCAGGAAAGTAGTCAGTAGAATTACTGAGAATTAGCTACCAAGGCAGAGAGACATAGGAACCATGCAAAAACTGCCACAGCCCAGCAAGGTCTGAAACCATCTGCCCTATCTTTATTTTGGTTATACTTTTAAAAACAACTTTTTTTTTCTTTCTCAGTAAAGCTCTGGGTGAAGTAATATACTATGTTTTCCTCTCTCAGCCAATAGTCTAATTTCTTACTCAAATTCTCCAATTAGTTCAAACCAGCACACAGACAGTGGCCAAAGCATGTGGAGGGATTCATGTTGGATGTTTTCAGAGCTGTTGTAAGCTTTGAAGCTCCCCCAGAGTCTTTTTTCAGGAAGCTGGGGGTATAGGACAGTCTCTGACCTGGTTCCTCTTGACTTTCCATAGCTGGAAACTTGCAGAGGGGCAGGCATGATGCAGTGAGACAGCAAGGTCGAGAGCACAGAGAAGAAACAATGGCAGTAGCAGCAGGCACGAAAACAATAGCAGAGGAGCCTCCTGTTACCTGCTCATCTACTTTTATCAATGTACACCTGAGACTAATGGGCCTTTGGGCATAGGATAGCCAATTAGAGTGGCAGTTAGCCAGGCCTGACCAGATTAGGTGCAATCAGGGCTTTTGTTTTCCCTTCCTGTGGTTGTTTGTCCCAGCACAATAGGTGGGGAAGCAGGGGAACATGTCTGGGCAAGCCAGGACATGTTCAGGACTATTTAGACCCACCATGACACATACCATTGCAAATCATTCATCCTGAAGTTATTATTCCCAATAGTGACAAGCTTCCTTGCAGAGGTTGATTTTTCCCAGGAGAAAATGTGATTTCCTGGCAGAAACAGCAAATCTGAAAGGCCTATCAAGGAAAGTTTATGCAACCAAAGAGCCCTCTTAGTGATGTGGCTGCAGTCTCACCCCCACACTTGGCACAACAGAAAACCAAGTTATGAATATTTGCCCTTTTGGAACCCAAGGTGGGGAAGAGAATTCAACAACAAGTCCCTAGGGACACGTTGATGGGCTTTGTTCTCCTCACCCTCCCCAGAAGGGATGCCCTTTGGGTAAGCTGTGGTCTTGGTCCCTACCAGGTGTATTTTGCCCACATGATTCCATGAGCAAGTCCCATTGGATTTTCTTAGAGCTGCAGAGCTATTGCTGCAGCTCAGTTCTTAACCAGTGGAAGACATAAATAATTGGTGATGGATGCTGATCTACAGCAAGTCTGGGCTGTTACTGTGCCTGGTGTCAGGTCTGTAGCAAGTCACTCTCATTAGAACCCCATGAAGAGAAATGCAGCCACACTGAGCCACTCTGATCTCTGGGAACTCATCTCTTCCCAAATTTACCCCTCCCTTCACACAACACCCATGGTGAAAAAAGGGGAACCTGACACTTTTTCACCACCTTCTCCTGCCTCTCCAGCCACAGACACTCTCCTGGAAGAGGATCTCATCCTGAAGTTCCTTGGGTGCTCAGGGGAAGCAGAGCTGCTGGGGCAGAGGTGAGGTCCTGTGCCGCCAAGCTCGGCATTGCCCAGACACACCCCCCTCTCTCCCCTGGCTTCTTGCACAGCCAAGCAAGCTCCTGCACCATGGTGTCACCCACAGCACAGAGGTACAAGGCACTGTCAGAGAGCTCAGCTCCCTCCAGCTGCAGCAGGCTGTATTTCCCCGTGGTGTTCAGCCAAGTGCTCAGGCGGCCTTGGGGCTTGCTGCCAGCTGCTGCCTGGTAGGAGATCAGCTGGGGAGCTTGGCCTTTCTTCTGCTGGTACCACAGCAAGGCACCAAAGTTAGAAATCTGGTATGTGCAGTTGGTGTGGAAGGTGTCTCCCTGCTTCACTGTGACTTGTCCTTCATGCTGGGTGACAGTAACCTGCCCCATGGTGCCTGGAAGAAAGCAAAGTTCATCAGCTCTGTAAGGAAGTGATCTTGGAAGCAAACCAGGAGTGGATGCCAAACCCTGGTGGAGAAAGCTCTGTTCTGCAGCCAGAGAATCCTGAGGCCTTGGCATATTCAAGTGTGGAGCAGTGTTGGGCAAGAGCTAAGAGCTTTGATCCCAGTGTTAATCCTGAGGAGACCTGTGCAGTGTTACTGTTTCTCCTCCCACTTCTGTGACTGTCCAGAGGACCAGAGAACAGCCTCTCATGCCTAATCTCTTTGTGCTGAGACAAACACCTCTTAGCAAGGCAAGGGGCTCACAGAGCTATTTCAAAACGATTCATCCTGCTTCCTCATCCCTTTCACCTCTCAGGTATACTAAGTGTAAATTCAGTGCTGAGCTGAGTGGAAAAGAGAGAGAGCTCTTGATGTGATGTCACCCAGGACAAAACTGAGGAGAGACATGCAGAGGGAGTGGGGTCAAAGCAGGGAAAAGGTGATGAATGAGTCTGAGGTATCTCTCCTCTGTTCTTTGAAACAATCAGAGCACCTTGAGCCAAGAAGCGCAAAGCCACAAGACTGAGCTGACATTTCCCTGTGCCTTGCTGGAACTGAAGAAATTTCCCCACAGAGACCTGCTAAGGCTGTTCAGAGGTTCCTGGGCAGAAGAAGCAAGAGGCAGTGAGGAGCAGCCAGGACTTACCCAGCCCTTGCCCCAGGAAGGCAGTGAGGATGAGGTATGCGAGGTGCATGTCGAGCCCAAGCTGCCTGTGTGTGGAGTGAGAGTCAGAAAAGCACCTCCCAGCCGCCAGACACCTGCCGGAAATGACTCTGCTGGGGGAAGGAGAGGGCAAGAGAAATGATCTCTTCTGGCTGGGCCTGAAGAGCTCCTTCTGGGTCTCTCCCTCCTCCAGCAGCAGCCCCTGGGTCTCCCTCAGCCAAGGGTATTCTGCACATCTGCACAGTGAGGGGCTCTGGAGACTCTCTCCACAGCCACAGGCAGATGAGGACTTCTGAATTTCTATTAAGAGCAGAAATGGACCACAAGTCTCAACAGGCCACCAGCCTTGCTGACCCCAAAGACACAGTCCTGGCAGTCTCTCCTTCCTTCCTGCTTCTGTGTTCCCTCTCAGTATGTCCTGCCCAATGTCCAGAGAGCTTTGGAATGCTCTCAGAGATTCCCCAATGCCTCTGTTCCTGCTGTGTCAGTGCTCCCCAACTTCACAAAGTGTTTTCTGATGCTCAGAATGAATGCTGAGCCCAGTTCTGTGCTCTCCAGTACAGGACACATTGGAATGATCCCAGTGAAATGGAGCAGGGACTGCAGCATCTGTCCTGGGAGTGCAGGCTGAGTGGGCTGGCAGGGTTGAGCCTGGGAAGAGCCCTGAGGGATCTCAGTGTGAATAGCTGATGGGAGGGAAGGAAGAAGAGACTATTCTCAATCTGACCATGGGGTTTGAACAGCTCTGCCAGCAATTTCAGCCACAGAGATTTCTGCAGGCACTGGTTGGAGCCCACAGACTCTGCCCAAAGGCCTCCTTCCAGCTTTCAGTCACCTCAGACCTCCAGCCCCTTGGGGGCAACTCAGCCAGTCTGTGACTCCCTCACTAATGGGAACCTGAATGCCTTGAGGCTGTGCTCAGTGTCCAGCCCATGCTTCTGCCCTGTCTCCTGGGTCTCAGCTCCAGGTTTCTTAATGCTATCAAATAAGCTCATGGTGCCAACATCAGGTCACTGTGGGGAGCCCTGGAATGTCTCCTGACCTCACCATCCCTTTCTCCTGCTTGTGTGGAGCTGGACCTCCTGCATGTGTGGAATGACATTTTCACCAGGCTGAACCTTGAGTACTGTATTCAGTTTGAGGCACTGCAGTCTAAGAGAGACATTTTCCTGCTGGAAACATGTTCAGAGAAGGGCAACTGATGAATGGTCTGGTGGACAAGTTTCAAGAGCAGCTGAGGGAGCTGGGGAGCTTTAATCTTGAGAAAAGGAAGTTGAGAGAAGACTGCCTGGCTCTCTGCATGTCTCTGAGAAGCAGCTGGAGCCAGGTGAGGGTTGGTCTCTGACAAGTCACAGTTGATAGCACAAGAAAAAATGGTCCAAGTTACACCACGGGAGGGACATCAGGAAACCTCCTGTACCAAAAGGGCTCTCAAAGCCTGGCACAGGCTACCCAGGGAAGCAACTGAATCTCCATGACTGGATGTATTGAAACGATGTCTGCAGTGGTGCTGGAGGCCATGGTGCAGGAGTGACCCTGGCAGAGTCAGCTCAGGAGTAGACTTGCAGACCTCAGAGACCTCTTCCAACCATGGTGACTCCATGAGTTGCTGCATCTGGAGACTTCTGCCTACTGGTGCCTGCCGGAGCTGTCACTGCAGCGGCTCCTACCGAGCCTTGTGACCACTCCCAGCTGCAGCAGGGCCACTGCAGGGGCCAGGGCCAGGGCCGCTTGCTCAGGGGCAGCACCGTGGAGCCTCCTGGGGCCGGCGGCAGGAGCGGCAGTGCCCCTTGCGAGCCTGCCCGAGAGCCTTGCGCCGGTCCCGCTGCACTGGCAGCGGTTCGTGCCTGGCCGAGGCGATTCGTGCCTGGCCAAGACAGTTCGTGCCCAGCCAAGGCGATTCGTGCCTGGCTGCGGCGGTTCGTGCCCAGCAATGGCAGTTCGTGCCCGGCCGCGGTGGCTGCTCTGCTCCCTGTGTCCCCTGGGGTGGAGGAATACACTGCTGCGTCCGCAGACTGGGGCCGAGTGAGCCACAGGGTGCTGGACCCATGGTCTGCCGTGACCGACAGCGGCCCCGCCGGAGACCACAGCTCCTTGGATCCTGACTGAGCTCGAACGAGGAAGGTGGGACCGATGCCTGGGAGCTGCTGGTAGCAGTGGACGAATTCGAATAAACTGCCCCACCGGAGATTTAAATGAGGTGTGAACTGTGGCAGGACAGGGCACTGCCCCACCGGAGGTTTGAATGGGGTGTGAACTGGGACAGGGCACGCCCAGTCCACTGCCCCACCAGAAGTGTGAATGGGACAGGAAACAGTCTTCCTCCTTCCCCATCTCTTCACACCTGAGGTGTGAAGTGCCTTCTTCCACCCTCCATGAGCTTCAACAGGGAGGGAACAAATTGCTCCAGTATATATATGGCAGCTGGACAGATTGGAGTCAGACCTTCACTCCGGCTTGCACGGACCTTCACTGGTACCTGCACCGGGACCTGAATGGACTTGAACACGGACCTGGAGACACGAACCTCGGACGGACTTTAAGCCAGACCTTGAGGAGCATCCTGGCTTCTTGCTGCAGGACCTGCCTCTAACAGTAAACTGCAGCCATTCGTGGGAACACTGTAGAGCACCCCTGGCTTTCCCCTAACCTTGCTTCGCCATCGTGGCTTCGTGAAAGCCGTGCTACAGTCATCTTGGACTCTGGCAGGCACTGGACTCCGGACACTGCCGTGAAAGAGACAGTCTCACATCTCTAAGTAGGGCAAAGCTGTTTCATGCCCAAACCTTCCCAAATTTTTCTGATTTTTGTTTCCTGAATTACCTGAAAAGGCATTCTCGTGAAGACTTTTCCTGACCGAATTAGAACCCAAACTTAAACCAATTTACGCACAGATTGTGGATGGGGCTTTTGGAAATTATAAAAGCTACATAATTTATAATTTCTGCCTCTTCAATCGCCCACAATCAATACAGGGTGTGAGCAGCCAAAGGTGATGCCAGTACCCTCTGTTGTCTCTGCCGATGGTTCGTGCTGCACCTGGGCTCCACTTGCAGCTGCTGCTGAGGAGAGAAGAATCACTTTGCTTCAGCAGAAAATGTTCTGCACAGCAAAGGGGAGAAGATGACAGTTGGCAGATGCTGGTGATAGGTTCTGGAGAGAGAATTTCTCAGAGAGTGTATGCAATCCAGACCTCTGGAGACCGTTGATCCTTCCAAAGCAGGATGACCTAGGGCAGGTCACACAGGAATGCATCCAAATGGATCTTGAAAGCCTTTAGAGGAAATTCCACAGCCTCTCTGGGCAACTGGGGGAGAACTGTTTAGAAAGGAATGTACTGACAGGAGGAGGGGGAATGGTTTGAAACTAGAGCAGAGTGGGTTTAAGTTGGATATTAGGAGAAAGTTTTTTACAATGAGAGTGGTAAATCATAGAATGGTTTAGGTTGGAAGAGACCTCAAAGATCATCCTGTTTCAATCCCCTGCCATAGGCAGGGACACCTCCCACTAGATCAGGATGCTCAAGACCTCATCCAGCCTGGCCTTGAACNGCCTTCTCTTCTCCAGTCTGCAGAGCCCCAACTCCCTCAGCCTGTCCTCATAGCAGAGCTGCTTCAGCCCTCTGATCATCTTTGTGGCCCTCCTCCAGACCCTCTACAATAGTTCCATGTCCTTGTCCTGGGGGCTCCAGAACTGCAGACAGTACTCCAGGTGGGGTCGGAGGAGAGCAGAGCCAAGGGGCACAATCCCCTCCCTTGCCCTGCTGCCCACAGCTGCTCTTGCTGCAGCCCAGCACACAGTTGCTGTCTGGGCTGTGTGTGCACACTGCAGGCTCAGTTGAGCTTCTCATCCACCCAGACCCCCAGGTCCTTCTCCTCAGGGCTGCCCTCCAGCCACTCACCACCCAGCCTGTATTTGTGCTTGGGATTGCAGCGACCCAGGTACTGGAACAGGTTGCCCAGCAATGTGGTAAAGGCCCCATCCCTGGGTACATTCAAGATCAGACTTGATGCTGTGGGAGATGTCCCTGTTCACTGCAGGAGATTTGGACAAGATGACCTTTGAGGGTCCCTTCCAGCATAGTGCAACCTGTCAATCTGTGAACCTGTTCCATTAAAGTAAAGAAGTTTTTCCTCATGTTGAGGTGGAACTTTCTGCGTTCCCACCACCCAAGTGGTGCCTTTGTCCTATCACAGGGCACCACTGAAAAGAGACTGATCCTTACTTCTTGACACCCACCCTTCTGCAGCCTCTCAGACTACTCTTCTCTAGAGTAAGCAGCCCCAGGTCTCTCAGCCTTCCCTCATCAGACAGATGTTCCAGTCCCTTCATCATCCCCATAGCCTTCCTTTGACTCTTTCCCATAGTTTCCTCTCCCTCTTGAATTGGGCAGTAGAGAAGTGGATACAAGACTCCAGATGTGGTCTTGCCAGGGCAGAAGAATATTTAGAACAGTGAAAAGAGGAGAAGGGAAGAAGGAAAAGGGGAGGTAGGGTAGAAGATATAAAGATCTGGAATAAAAGTGGAGAGAGAGAGAAGCTGACCACGGATGAGCTTATGAAGAGCAGAAGAGATATGGGTAGAAGGGAGCAGAGAATGAAATGAGTGAAGACAGAAGGAGCAGGAGGGCCAGAGGTGATTGCTCCCAGTCAATTCCAGCTTTGTGTTGGCTCCGCTGCAGCCATGCACCCAGCAGCAGCACTGCCGCCAGGCACCCAGCCCTGCCCCCAGCTGCCACATTCCACCTGTGTGCTGCCTGCGCCTCACTGTGCACCCACAGCCCCAGC
>VWZI01011664.1:0-12261 GCA_013396835.1 Psilopogon haemacephalus
TCTCCTCTCCTCGAGTCTCCTCTCCTCTCCTCGAGTCTCTTCTCCTCTCCTCCCTCTGCCCTGTTTTAGCTTCTCTCATCTGCAGCAAGCAGGAGAACTTCAGAGGCTTAAAATCTGTATTTGGAAAATGCAGGATTGGAAGGGTTTAAGTTCTCTCGCATGGCTCCAGCAGGACTTTCCTAGCTCTTCTCCCAGGAGATCCTTTTAAATAGCACAGGGCAGCTCTGTGGCCAGGTTGAAATAAGTCCTGTGATCTGTGGCTAGCAAAACCAGTGCTGAGTTTAGGGATGTGGCCACCAAGGAAACCATGATCTCTGCTCAGTATTTGAGCTCCTGGTACAGGAAGTGCACCAAAAAAAAGTTAGTCTCCAGAAGGCTAAAGTCATTAGTCTGCTGAAAACAGATTTATTTCCAGAAATACTGAGTGGGAAAGTCCTATCCCACTTCTACTTGTTCCTTAGCCACTGAACCTCCACAGCCCTGAACCCTTCAACCAGAGCAGAGACAATTTTTCAAAGGCTAGGCACATGCCTCCACTACCCTCTGCTTTTTCAAACAGCAGTTCACAACTTGGTGTAACTGAAGCCAATTACGTGGTGAACGAGTTCAGTTCCCTCCTCACTTATGGAAATTGGAGCATCTCTGCCCAGCGAGTGGTCAGGACCCACAGCTGGTTGCAAACACTGGGAAAAAGCAGAGTTGGGTTCTGGTTCCTGCTACTGGGCTGCAGCCTTGATTTTGTTTTGTTTCATGCAGGATTTGAAAGATTGTTGTTTGGGCTGTAAAATTTCTCACGCATTTTGTGTGTCCCCTGATCTTTGTGGAGCTGGAGAAGGACTTTATACAAAGGTTCATAGTGTTAGGACAATAGGGTCTCAGCTTCAAACTGGAAGAGAGTAGATTTAGATTGCCTATTAGGAAGAAGTTCTTTACCCTGAGGGTGGTGAGACTGTGGGATATGTTATCCAGGGAGCTGGTAGATGCCTGGAAGTGTTCAAGTCCATGTTGGATGAGGCTTTGAGCAATCTGGTCTTGGAGAAGGTACTTCTGCCCATGGTAGGGTGTTAGGAACTGGATGATCTTTGGACATTAAGGGAAAAGTTCTAATCACAGAATCACAGAATCAGAGAATGGTTTAGGTTGGAATGGACCTCAAAGATCATCCAGTTCCAACCTCCTGACATAGGCAGGGACACCTCCCACAAGAACAGGTCGCTCAAGGCCTCATCCAACTTGGACTTCAACACCTCCAGGGAGGTTTTGGATGATAGAATGTGATCTTTGATTACATTCAGTGATTCTGTCATCCACAGCCTCCCTGGGCAATCTGTGCCAGTGTCTCACCACCTTCACTGCAAACAACTTCCTCCTAACATCCAGTTTCAATCTCCCCTCTGCCAATTTCAACCCATTCCCCCTCGTCCTGTCATTACAAGACCTTGTCAATAGTCCCTCCCCAGCCCTCCTGTAGGCCCCTTCAGATACTGGAAGACCACACTAAGATCTCCTGGAAGCCTGTGTATCAACACAGAGGCTAAAAGCTTGAGTCCCACAGCAGGACCTCACTTTTCCAGGCACTGTTCATATATAGATCTGAAAATGTGTATAGGAGAAAGGACTAAAGTCAGGCAGCTAAGAGAATAGAGGTTGATCACATGGAGAAGAGAAGGCTCTGGGGAGACCTTTTTGCACCTTCCAGTAGTTAAAGGAGCTGATAAGAAAGATGGGGACAGATTTTTAGCAGGGCCTCTTGTGATGATGATGATTTTAAACTGAAAGAGGATATTTAGATGCAAGAAAAGGAAGAATATTTTTTTTTTCCAGTGAGGCAGGTGAGACACTGTCCCAGATTGCCCAGAGAGATGGTAAATGCTATAGTGGCAGTTGAAGTGGGGCTCTGAGCAACCTTCTCTAGTTAAAGATGGCCCTGCTCACTGCAGGGAGGTTTGACTTGTTGAACTTTAGAGCTCACTTCCATCCCAAAGCATTTTACGAATCTCTCATTCTGGGAAATTGAACGTGGGAGTCTACTGCCCATTGTGTCAAAATGAAGCCCAAGAAGTGCAATTCTTGTTTGCTTCTTCCTCTCTTGTTCCCTTTCTCTCTTTTCTTCTTTTGTATTTTTTATGAGTTTTTGTATTTTTTATGGGGTTTGTTGGTTTGGTTTTTTAAACTGATTCTCTTTGGAACCCTNCAAGATGTAGTGTCAAGGGCTGGAAATCAGATCCCCACTTCCATACCTAAATATCCCACTAATGATCATCTGTTTCTCACCCAAGGGACTTGAATTGTTCCATTTGAGGGGTAGAGCAATTTGAGCCCTGCAGCTGTGCTCCACAAACACAGGGCAGGTGCTGGAGGGATCAGGTCATCCTTGAAAGCAAGGAAGCACTGTCCAGAAAGAGAGGTCTGACCCCACAGGCACACAAACCCGAATGCAACTTTCCAAGGGTTGACCCTGTTAAAAAAACATTGACAAGTAATGATGGTCAGTGTCTGGATGTTAGGGTGCTGGTTTAATGGGAAGGAGCTTGGAGGATCCCTCTCATTGCAGAGGCGTTTGGGCTGGATGACCTTTAAAGTTCCTTTCCAATCCAAAAACATTGCACCATTCTGCAATCAGCAATTTGAGCATAGCCTCCTGAAACTGGCTCGTCTCACTTGAGGCACCTCTGTTCTTCTGTGTCTCCAGCTTATAGGATCCCTTTGAGCTTGTCACGGTGATTGATGATGGCTGTGGTAAGCCATCAGATTGCCGTGGGTGCGTTGATGCAACATCTCCTTCTGAAAGCAAATGAGGAACCTTCTTGGGGTGGCACTCGTTTGGAAACGTTTCTGAAAGCTGGCCAACGAAGTCACCTGCAAGGTGCAAACTGCTTGATGGGCCTAGCACTGCTGCGTTGCACGGTTTGTAGCAAGGATCTACAAACCTCGCAGTGCTGAATAGGGTTAGAAATAATATGAATGGAGTTCCATTAAAAAAAAGAAGTTTATCTGACTAATTTCTGGCTTGTTTAGAAGATATAAAAGTAGGAGGAAAAAAAAAAGCTTATGTGACTAATGTCAGGCTTGATTAGAAGATATAAAAGTAGGGGGGAAAAAGGTATATCTGACTAATGTCAGGCTTGTTTAGAAGATATAGAAGTAGATGAAAAAATGGGGGGGGGCGGAAATATGTTTAAAAGTTGGGTTTTTTTTCTCAGAATGCCTTCAGCCCAAGGTATTTTGTATTCCAGTATCAAGCTCTATACGTGGGCTTTGTCAAGCTCAAATTTTCCTCATATTGGTTAAGTATGAGCAAGATTCAGCTCTTGTAAGCAAGGTACCAGCACGTATGGCCTTAGCTAACGTCTATGGAGTCTAATGTGAGCTAAGCTAATGAAAATTGACTTCCCTCAAGTTTTTTAGCCTAGCACCTAATGGCTGCATTAGGAATCTGCCCAAGTTTTCAAAAGTGTGAAATATGCCTTCTCATTTATAATGCAGATTTTTGCATAACAGGATCAAAACTGTTATCCTGTTGTGGATGTAAGATCAGAGTGAAATAACAAGCACTTTACCGGCTAACATGCAAGCTAATGTGACAAAAGCATTTTTACATTCATTTACTGAGCCACTATCACCCTAAAAAAACCCAAAACTCTGGGGAGATAAACGATACAAAACAAAACAAAATAAAACTCCAATCATTTCCATAACAAAAAAAATAAAAAATTAAACAACTGTGGCATGCATAAGGAGGTTTAGACAGAAGAAGAAAAGGAGATGGGATAAAAGGAGCAAGATGGCAAGGTAGAAAAAAGGGGCGGGGGGGTGGAAAGGAAAAGAAATAGAAACAACACTAAAATTCAACAAAGACTGTGATGTCAAGAAAACAATGGTGAAAAATTACTCATTTCTCAGGAGAACAATTGTAATGAGAATGGGAAACTGGTTCTGAACCAATTCTCTTCTCAATCTTCAGATCTTAATCATGTGATCCTCTTAGGATGCCAGAATCAAGTTTTCCTAAAGGCCTGTATAAGCATGTTCAGTGGAGAAAAAAAAAAAAATCTATCTGCCAGCAGGTGTCTTTTAACTTTATTTTGTCTTGGGCATCAAACAAAGATGAGAAGAATGGCATGAATTAGTGGCTAAGTATTAGGAAAGCAGGTGAAAAGCAGGAGGATTGTGTCACAGTAAGGTTTCTTAGCTTATCCACAGGCTGCAGGGTTTAATTGGGGAGTTGGCCCAATCCTTCTGTTGAGGGAATACAACTCATTCAAAGCTCATCTTAATAAAAAAAATAAATTTTAAAAAATGACCAGAGATTAAATAGGCTATCTAGAACTTTGAATTTGGGATGCAGCATGAAGTCCTAACAAGCTTAATAAATTAATTGTGTGAAGGCCTGAGCTGGGTAACTGAAAACATAACCCAGGACTTATGAAGCAAATAGATGCTGGGAGCATCAGGTTGTCCTGATTATTTCAGGATGTGGCCTTGCACAGATGATTCTGGGACATGCAGGCACACAGAATCATAGAATGGTTTAGGTTGGAAAGGACATCAAAGATCATCCAGTTCCAATGCCCTGCCACAGGCAGGGACACCTCCCACTAGAACAGGCTGTTCAAGGTCTCACCCACCCTGGTATTGAACACCTCCAAGGATGTTGTGGATCACTGAATGACAGAATGTGATCTGCAACCACATTCTGCGATTCTGTTATCCACAATCTCCCTGGGCAACTTGCGCCAGTGTCTCATCACCCTCACTGCAAAGAACTTCTTCTTAGCATCCAGTTTAAATCTCCCCTCTGACAGTTTAAACCCATTCCTCCTCAACCTGTCATTACAAGACCTTGTGAATAGTCCCTCCCCAGCCTTCCTCTAGGCCCCTTCAGATATTGGAAGGCCACTACAAGGTCTCCTGGAAGCCTTCTCTTCTCCAGGCTGCAGAGCCCCAACTTTCTAAGCCTGTCTACTGCCCTCTGAGCATCTTGGTGGCCTCCTCTGGTCTGGCTCAAACAGTCCCATGTCCTTCTTGTGTTGGGGACTCCAGAACCTCACACAGTACTCCAGGTGGGGTATGAGGAAAGCAGAGCAATGAGGCAGAATCCCTTCCCTTGCCCTGCTGAACATGCTTGGGGGTTTTGCCTGCATATGCAGCAGAAGGAAAAACTCAACAGCAAACCATGTTGCTTGCCTCTTTCCGCAGACTTTATGGATATTCCTCCCCGTCTCCCCATCACGCTGACAAGTTGGGTACATTCATTGAGAAAGTGAATCAATAAGGTGGATTTAAACCCAATATTTGTTTTGGCTAATAACACAGAAAGCGACTATATTCCATGTAAAACTTGTAATGATTGTTATAGCAGAAAACAGGCCTTGGAATATAAACAATATATATTAAAAGGAGATGGCAGGGCATAAATATATAACTGAAACCATTACTGCCAAGTCTAGCAGCGGGATATAGCAGCTTAGTGTACAAATGGTTTCAGACTATGGAAGTGTAATGGTGAGGCTCTTTTATTTTTAGAAAGCAGAATGTTTTCACTGGGTCCTGGATACCTTTGGGGACTTGGACTTGAGAGGGCTGAAGAGTTTCAAGACGAGAACAAAACCCATATGTTATTGTGCAGAATCACAAAAAGGTAGAATAGAATAGAATAGAATAGAATAGAATAGAATAGAATAGAATAGAATAGAATAGAATAGAATAGAATAGAATAGAATAGAATAGAATAGAATAGAATAGAATAGAATAGAATAGAATAGAATAGAATAGAATAGAATAGGCCAGGTTAGACTAGACTAGACTAGACTAGAATAAAAAAGAAGAGAAGAGAAAGAACAGAAGCAAAGTGAAGCGAAGCAAAGAGAAGCGTAGAGAAGAGAATAAGCCAGACTGGAAGCGACCTCCAAGCTCATCCAGTCCGACCTACCACCCAGCCCTAGCCAAAGGCACTAAGTTCTCCATCCAGGCTTTTATTGAACACCTCTAAGGATGGAAACTCCACCATCTCCCTGGGCAGACCATTCCAATGACAATCACTCTCTCTGGGAAAGAACTTCCTCCTAACATTCAGCCTATACCTCCCCTGGCACAACATGAGGCTGTGTCCCCTTGTTCTGTTGCTGGTTGCCTAGGAGAAGCACCCAACCCCACTTGGCTACAACCTCCCTTCAGGTAGTTGTAGAGAGCAATGAGGTCTGCCCTGAGCCTCCTCTTCTCCATTCTGCATACCCCCAGCTCCCTCAGCCTCTCCTTACAGAGCTGTGCTCCAGGTCCCTCACCAGCCTTGTTCCCCTTCTCTGGACACATTCCAATACCTCAACATCTCTCTTGAACTGAGGGGCCCAAAACTGGACACAATACTTAAGATGTGACCTCAGCAGTGCCAACCTATCCAATTGCACTATGTTCTCCTTTCAGTTTTTTCTTGAACACCTCCGGGGATGTGGCCCCAAACACCTCCCTGGGCAACCCATTCCAGGCTCTCACCACTCTCATGCTCAAAAACTTCCTCCTCACATCCAATCTGAATCTCCTCACCTCCAGCTTTGCTCCATTCCCCCTAGTCCTCTCACTACCTGAGAGACTAAAAAGTCCCTCCCCAGCTTTCTTGTAGGCGCCCTTCAGATCCTGGAAGGCCACCAGAATGTCACCTGGGAGCTTCCTCTTCTCCAAACTGCACAGCCCCAACTCTTAGTCTCTCCTCATAGCAGAGGTGCTGCAGCCCTCTGAGCATCCTTGTGGCCCTTCTCTGGATATGCTCCAGCATGTCCACATCCCTCTTGTAATAGGGGCTCCAGAACTGGATGCAGTACTCCAGGAACAACAACAGAAGGAAGCCTTCCCTTCAGAACAGACCCTTTAATAAAGACATTTCTGCTCCAACTCCCCATTTGCATAAACATCCTTTATCCTCTCGGGTATTTCTTCTGCTGGAGAACGGTCGGTGCAGGGGAGCTCGGTGGGTGGGGGTGGGCCTCCTCCTGAATGTGATCAATGAACTCAATTACGACCCCATTCTGGAGACATTCAGCCTTTGCTTACGGTGATGCATAGTCACTGCCAGCCCTGATGCTTCTCCCCAGACCTCTCCAATAAATGCGGAGACACCAAAGAGCTCTGACTTTGTTTCTTTTCTTTTCTTTTCTTTTTTTCTTTTCCTTTTTTCCTCCCTCTCTCTCTCTTTTTCTTTTTTTTTTTTTTTCTTTTTTTATTTCAACAGCTCTTCTGGGTCCCCAGTTGATTTTCTTCGCAAGGTTAGTTGCTAATACATTCCTAGCACCCATGCATTATTAATGCTCACCGCTCTCCAAGGTGGCAGTGACAAATAGGGAGCAAAATTCACTGACTAGTGGGGAATGTACTTTTTAGTCATGCTTGAATTTTTCAATCCATTCTGCTCGTTGAGGATATGTTGTTGTTTTTTTTTTTTCCAGTGGAGGTACTGTAGCAAAATATGATTTTTATTTTATTTATATATTTTTGTTTGTTTGTTTGTTTTTTTTTCTTCTTCTTCCTAATGCTAAGAAGCACTCTAGCAACCAGTGGAAAGCTTATGAGTCAGGGTTTTTCCCAGGAGGCTTTGAGGGGGAGTAGTGCAAAAAAGTACCTTTGATGTTTCCAGTAGCATGGAAGTTATTGTTTTTCCTCCCATGTAGTAAGTGGCAGTTTTGACTGCAAATCGACTACGCACGCAGTCGAGTAAATTATAATATTTTAACTAGGCTGTGCATGCCAGCTGCAGCACTCCCAGAAATAATACTGGGCCTGTATCATGAGAAACATTGATTTTTAATGTGCAGATTTGTTTCTTCAGATAGAAAACTCTATTCATTTTGCAATATAAAGGAGCAATCTGTGAAATACATTCTCGGGCCGTTATTGGTTACTATAAATCCCCTTCCCTCCCCTCCCCAGCACTACGAGCCCGCTTGTTTAATTCAGAATTACTTCATTTAAAGTATGGTTTCGTGCATGTGGTGGAGGTGCTGAAGATTTGGCAAATGCCTCTTTAACATAACAAATGGCTGGCTGTAAATATTAAGCTAATTCTTCCTAACGTTTAATAGAGGGATAACTCACTGGGCAGAATAATGAATTCTTTCTGCTAATGGCTGTACGTAGGGGATTAACACCTTCGTGCAGCCATCCTGAAATGCACTAAAAAAAAATATGTCTGTGTCTATTTTGGTGATTCCTGAGCTTTGTCCAGCTCTGAACCATATGCACAGTCCTTTGGCCGGCTCTGAACCGTGCGCGCAGTCTCGATTAGGCAGCTTTGGAGCAAGATTTGCTTTGAAGGACCCAGGTACACAGAGTCAAGAAGTCCTAGGTTAGAGCCAAGGAAAGCACAACCTAGTGCAGAGCCCTGCAGCTCAGATTCTCAGTCTCTCCCCCGTAGCCAGCTGTGTGCCTTTTTGAGCCAAAAATCTAAGTTGCTCTGAGCTGTTAGACCTTTCCCCCGAATCCCAAGAAAGCCAGAGAGGAAATCATGGAAGTAGCTGCTCCTTTTGCAGGTCTTGCTGTCATAGAACTTTAGAATTGTTTTGGTTGGACAAAACCTTTAGGATCATTGAGTCCAGTTGTTGGCCCAGCACAACCTCTTTGAAATGCCTGCAGGGATGGGAACTCCACTACTGCCCTGGGCAGCCCAATCTTCCCCAAAAGCCCAACCCTTTTGGGGAAGAAATTTTTCCTAATGGTCAAATTAATCCTGCCTTGGTGCAGCTTGAGGCCACTTCCTCTTGTCCTATCCCTTGTTACTTTAGAGAAGAGATCAACCCCCACCTGCCTCCAGCTGGTGAAACATGGGTTTGAGGGGTGGAGCACCACATGGATAAAGAACTGGCTTGATGGCCACACCCAAAGAGTGGCTGTCAATGGGTCCATGTCCAAGCAGAGATTTGTGACATGTGGAGTCCCTTAGGGATCAGTCCTGGGACCAGTCTTGTTCAATACCTTTCTGGGTGCCATGGACAGAGGCATTGAGTGCAGCCTCAGCAAGTTTGCTGAGCACCCCAAGCTGTGTGGTGCAGCAGCCAGGCTGCAGGGCAGGGATGGCATCCAGAGGGACCTGGACAGGCTGCAGAGGTGGGCACAAGCCAACCTCAGGAGGTTCTACAAGGCCAAGTGCAAGGTCCTGCACTTGGGTCAAGGCAATCCTAAGCACAAATCCAGGCTGGGCAGTGACTGGCTGGAGAGCAGCCCTGAGGAGAGGGACTTGGGGTTGCTGGCGGAGGAGAAGCTCAAGATGAGGCAGCAGTGTGCACTTGCAGCCCAGAAAGCCAAGCAGAGCCTGGGCAGCATCAGGAGAAGTGTGGCCAGCAGGTCGAGAGAAGTGATTCTCCCCCTCTACTCCACACTGGTGGGACCCCACCTGGAGTATCGGAGCCCCTGTCACAAGAGGGATGTGGAGATGCTGGAGTGTGTCCAGAGAAGGGCCACGAGGATGCAAGGAGGGCTGCAGCACCTCTGCTATGAGGACAGACTGAAAGAGTTGAGGCTGTGCAGTCTGGAGAAGAGGAGGTTCCCAGGTGATCTTCTTGTGGCCTTCCAGGATATGAAGGAGACATACAAAAAAGATCAGGAAGGACTTTTTAGTCTCTCAGGTAGTGAGAGGACTAGGGGGAATGGAGCAAAGCTGGAGGTGAGGAGATTCAGATTGGATGTGAGGAGGAAGTTTTTGAGCATGAGAGTGGTGAGAGCCTGGAATGGGTTGCCCAGGGAGGTGGTTGGGGCCAGATCCCTGGAGGTGTTTTCAGCCAGGCTGGCAGAGGCTGTGGGCAGCCTGCTCTAGGGTAGGGTGTGGCAGGGGGTTTGGAACTGGCTGATCCTTGTGGTCCCTTCCAACCCTGACTGATTTTATGATTCTATGATTCTAACTGCCTTTCAGATAGCTGTAGAGAGCCTCCTTTTCTCCAGGCTAAATAAATCCAGTTCCCTTAGCTACTCCTCATAAGACTTGTGCTTTAGACACCTCACCAGCTTCATTTACTCCTTATTGCCAGCTCCTAGGTGGTTCAGAGAGGACACTGTTGGGAGACAAGAGTAAGTCAGTGAAATCTCCCATGTGCTGCTGTATGATGGTGATTTTTTTTGGTCATATACAATACCCTTAAGGTTAGAACTACCTTTTTGCTCCCTTCTACGATGGCTGTAGTGTAAGAATTAATCTACCCATCTTACTGATGCCTGCTTTTTCCTCCTCACCTGCAATCTGGCATACAGTCTGTCTTCTCTGCTGGCTCAAAAATTGGTTTACACATGCAATTATAACAAATAACAGCAAATTGAGGGTGATAAACACATGCAGGACACCTATTGCTAGGCTGGCACTTGAGGCTACCTTGGGTATGAGGTGATCCGAGCTGCTGCACCTACACTGAGGTCTGTGACTGAGTTTATGCAAAGGAAGAAGGTGTTCTGGTGGAAGTGGCAGCTGAAATAGAAGGACACATGGGGAACTGGAGAGCAGTGATTTTGAAAGAGGAGCAGGAAAGGGTTTTTTAATTTTTCCACACTAATCCTCAACAATGAAAACGAGTCCAGGAAGTGAAAGAAATGTCATTCTGTTATTCTTGCACATCAGCCTAAACACAAACATGTCTTTATGCTTGTCAGAAAGGCTTTTCCCAGAAGAGGATTTTCTTTTTCTGGTCCTCAAAAGAAATCTCCCACATTTCTCAGCACAAAGCTTTGTTTTTCTCCTGTGTTCCCCTCTCTCCCAGCTTCCACACTGCCTGTCATCCCCACTCAACCACTCTTCCTACCCTATGACAATCTACCAGTACAGCAGTGAAATTGTGGGGAACCAGAGCACAGGCATAAGACATTGAGGATGCATCAGAAGACACCAAAGTACACAGGGAGGAGAAAAGTCAGCATGAAGGAAGTCCTCAATTTTGATATGGTCTTTAGAGCTGATTTAGAGGGAAATTCTGTACATACATGAAAAGCAATGTGGCTTTAAGGTTTCCACTAAAGCTGGTGTCTTTCTTTCCCCCCCCCCCCTTCTTCCAAAACTCACGNNNNTAAAGCTGGTGTCTTTCTTTCCCCCCCCCCCCCTTACTTCCAAGATCACTGGATCACAGGATGTTGGGGGTTGGAAGGGACCTCCATAGATCATTGAGTCACAGGCTCACAGGATGTCAGGGGTTGGAAGGGACCCAAAGAGATCATTGACTCCAACTCCCCTGCCACAGCAGGACCAGACAATCTAGCACAGGGCACACAGGAACACATTCAGACAGAGTCTGGAAAGGCTCCAGACAAGGAGACTCCACAATCTCTCTGGGCAGCCTGTGCCAGTGCTCTGGGACCCTTACAGTCAAGAAGTTCCCCCTTGTGTTGAGCTGCAACCTCCTGTGCTGCAGCTTCCATCCATTGCTCCTTGGCCTATCCCAGGGAGGAAATGACCAAAACCTGTCACCCCCTCCTGACCCTCCCCAGCCCTCAGATAGTTATAATCAGTGATTAAATCCCCTCTCAGTCTTCTCTTCTCCAGACTAAGCAGCCCCAGGTCCCACAGCCTCCTCTCATCAGGCAGTGCTGCAGTCCCCTCACGTAGCCCTCCCCTGGACCCTCTCCAGCAGATCCCTGTACTTCTTAAACTGGGGATCCTAAAACTGAAAGTAGTACTCAAGATGGGGTCTCACCAGGGCAGAGTAGAGGTGGAGGAGGAGCTCCCTTGATTTGCTGGACACATTCTTCCTAATACACCCTAGGGCCCCATTGGCCACAAGGGCACATTGCTGTGCCCTGGATAATTTCTCATCCATACAATCTAGTTCAAGTCTCAGAGGAACACATCCAGAGAGGTCTTGAAAGTCTCCAGAAAAGGAAACACCACAACCTCTCTGGGAAGCGTCTTCCAGTGCTCCATGACCCTTGACACCATCATGTATTCAGTGCAAAGCCACCGGCATATCCAAACTCAATTTGGGGATGAGTTTGGGTGGCAGCACAACCTTTCCAACAGTGTTCCATAAAAGGCAATTAAGAACTGTAAGAGGGAAAGAGTCATTAGTATTTTGGTGAGCAACATGTCACTGGAGTTGATAAGGAATGCAATGCAAGATAAGGAGATGGGAGGAAAAATGCAGTGTCACAGCAGAAAGTGAAGATGACAGAGAACAAGCATGTAGAAATGAGGGGGGGGAAACAGCTCAGGGAACATTATATTAGGAAGGGATGGAAGTGTCAGAAAGGAAGCAGAGAGCAGCAGATTGGCTTTAAAAAAAAAAAAAAAAAAAAAAAAAA
>VWZI01011664.1:20392-30758 GCA_013396835.1 Psilopogon haemacephalus
TTTTCTTTTTTTTTTTGTTGGAAAGCTGATGCTCCTGGCTTCTTTAACTAATTGAAATTTGTGAGGTTTTGGGTTTGTTTTGTTTTGTCCTTTTCTTTACAAGAACAGACCTTCAAGCGCTCTGCCTGCTGCCACCAGCCTTATCATTACAGAGTTGTTACTTCCTCCTTTAAGGGACTGAGCTGGAGATTAATGGAAGGCTGAGCTGGCACTTTAGGAAGAACTTGGCCTGTTTTGCAGTGTGCTGTACAAATACTAAGCCACAGGTGATTATCAATGGCCTCATTCTTGGAGGTGTTTAAGGCCAGGATGGATGAGGCTGTAGACAGTCTGATGTAGTGTGAGGTATCCCTGGGCAATTACAGGGGGGGTTGGAAATGGATGATCCTTGTGGTCCCTTCCTATCCTGACTGATTCTGTGATTCTATGTTCCCATGATTCTGTGATTCCATGATTCTATGATTTTGTGATTCCAGTTCTTTCTTGGGCACAATTTGCCCATTAGAAAGATGTCCAAACAAATCTCATCAATGTCTCATAGAGCTACAGCTCTGCTGCTGAAGCACCTTGAAAGGAAGGTAGCAACCCTCCACCCCTGCCATTGTAGACTTCACCTTAAGACAGTAAGTAAGATGAATTCCTTTAAGCATGTGGTTAATTTAAATATTTTTTTTTTCTGCATTAGAAACCAGACTTCAGCCTTGAGCTGCATGAGAGATGTGTGCAGCTGAGCCAAGTCTATCAGTCATCAAACGTGTCTAGTGGGTTTCTAAAATGAGAAAAGGGGCAGCAAATTACTGTGGTGTTGTGTTTTGGGGGTTTTGTTTCATTTTGTTTTGTTTTTTGGGGGAATTTTTTTTTTTTGTCCTTTATTTTTGTTTCTGGTTTGGATTTGGTTTAATTTTATTTTTTTTTTCCCCTAAATACAAACCCAACTTATGCACAGCCTGTGCATTTTAAGGCTATTCTGAGATACTTGGAAAGCAATGGATTTATAGACTTGGGTTATAAACATGGAATCCTTTTTGGCTTCAGCTGGCAGAATATAGCCCATGGATATTGACAACTACCTTTGCTTCTGTAGGTTGAGCTTAACTTTAAACCCATCAATGTTTAAGGATCATATGCAGTCATCAAAAACCTTCCTAGACATGATTTCATGCAGCCTCCTCTGTGTGACCTTTACCTTTGCTTCTGTAGGTTGAGCTTAACTTTAAACCCATCAGTGTTTAAGGATCATATGCAGTCATCAAAAACCTTCCTGGACATGATTTCTTGCAACTTGCTCTGTGTGACCCTTTAGCTTTAGCAGGGTGGTTTGGTCTCGATGATCTTGAGTACTGTGTCTAGTGAGGCAGCAATGGTCAGGCCACACCTTGAGTGCTGTGTCCAGTTCTGGGCCCCTCAATTTAGGAAAGATGTTGAGGTGCTTGAACATGTCTAGATAAGGGAACCAAGGCTGGAGAGGAGGCTGGAGCACAGCCCTGTGAGGAGAGGTTGAGGTAGCTGGGGGTGTGCAACCTGGAGAAGAGGCTCAGGGCAGACCTCATTGCTGCCTGCAACTACCTGAAGGGAGGTTGTAGCCAGGTTGGGCTCTTCTGACAGACAGCCATGGACAAAACAAGAGGGCACAGCCTCAAGCTGTGCCAGGGCAGGTTGAGGCTGGATGTTAGGAAGAAGTTCTTCACAGAGAGAGTGATTGGCATTGGAATGGGCTGGGAATGAGTGGTGGAGTCCCCATCTCTGGAAGTGTTTAAGAGGAGGCTGGAGGAGAGGGACTTGGGGTGCTGGTGGACAAGAAGCTCAACATGAGCTAGCAGTGTGCACTTTCAGCCCAGAAAGACAAACAGAGCCTGGACTTCATCAGGAGAAATGTGGCCAACAGGTCGAGGGAGGTGATTCTCCTCTACTTTGGCCTGCTGAGACCCCACCTGGAGTACTGCATCCAGTTCTGGAGCCCCTATTACAAGAGGGATGTGGACATGCTGGAGTGTGTCCAGAGAAGGGCCACGAGGATGCTCAGAGGGCTGCAGCACCTCTGCTATGAGGACAGACTGAAAGAGTTGGGGCTGTGCAGTGTGGAGAAGAGGAGGCTCCCAGGGGACCTTCTTGTGGCCTTCCAGTATCTGAAGGGGGCCTACAAAAAAGGCTGGAGAAGGACTTTTTAGTCTCTCAGGTAGTGACAGGACTAGGGGAAATAGAGCAAACTCTGGAGGTGGGGAGATTTAGCCTGGACATGAGGAGGAAGTTATTGATCATGAGAGTGGTGAGAGCCTGGAATGGGTTGCCCAGGGGAGGTGTTTGGGGCCACATCCCTGGAGGTGTTTTTGTCCAGGCTGGCAGAGGCTGTGGGTAGCCTGTTGTAGGGTAGGGTGTCCCTGGGCATGGCAGGAGGGTTGGAACTGGCTGATCCTTGTAGTCCCTTCCCACCCTGACTGATTCTATGATTCTACTCTATGATTCTATGGATGAGGCACTTTGCTGGAGTCCCCATCCCTGGAGGTGTTTAAGAGGAGGCTGGGTGAGGCACTTAGTGCCATGGTTTATTTAATTAGAAGGTGTTAGGGGTTAGGTTGCACTGGATGATGTCAGAGGTCTTTTCCAACCTGGTTAATTCTGTGGTTCGGCGATCTCCAGAGGTTCCTTTTAACCCCCATCATTGTGTGAGCCTGTGCTCTGAAGTCAGGAAGAGTGCACAGCCCTAAGTGACAGACTGATTTGGCGTTAAGTAGGGCCAACTATCACTCTCACTTCGGCTTGATCCTACAATAGCTCTATGTGTTTGAGTGCTCTCACTGCTCTGCAAAGAATCAAGCATCAGCCTAGGTGCTAAAACCTGGCTGTTAGGTTTGAGAGCTTGTAAATAGTCGAAACCTTTGCACTCACTGCACTCCAAGATTTACCCTCAAAGGTGTTACATTCTGAAGACTTCCTGAGAAATAACAAGAAAAGGATTCTGAAGCTTGCTGTTACTATTAATTTTAACCTTAAGCTGTTTATGTCTGCACTAGAAGTGAAGGAGGACTGGAGCACCTTTTTTTACAAGCAGAGGCTGAGGGACCTGGGGCATCCTTAGGCTGGGAAAGGGATGACTGAGTGGGGATCTTAGAAAGGCACATAAATATCTAAAGGGTGGAGGTCACAAAGGTGAGGCTGAACTCTTTTAAGCAGTGCTCAATGATGGGAGAAGGGGCAAAGGGTACAAAGAGGAACACAGGAGGATTCTCTTGAACTTAAGGAAAAATAAATTGGTGTGAGGTTAACAGAGCCCTGGCCCAGGATGAGCAGAGTCCTTCTCTGGAAATATTCCAAACCTGCCTGGACATCGTGGTCCTGGGCTACCTGTTCTGGGTCACCCTGCTTTAGCAGGGCAGTTGGATGTGATCTGTGACAACATTCTGTGATTCTCTGATCCACAACCTTCCTGGAGGCTTTCAAGGCCAGGCTGGATGAGGCCTTGAGCAACCTGTTCTAGTGCCCCTGCCTATTTCAAGGGGTTAGAACTGGATGATCTTTGAGGTCTCTTCCAACTTAAACCATTCCATGAACGACTGATCTCCAAAGGTCTCCAGCTCCCACCATATTGGGATTCTTTCAAAGGCAAAGCTGGGTTTAGAAAGAGCTGCACACACACTACAGGTGTCCCAGGCTGCCCTTTTCTGCATCCAGCTCTGCCTCAGCAATGCATTTCAGACCTTTTGAAGCAGAACTGCACCGGGTTGCTCTGTACTGCTCTGTGCAAGCTGATTCCCCTCCCCTTTTGCCCCTTTTAGGGAGAGGGATTTAATCTATCTTGGCCTCCCTCATTGCCATCAGGTGAATTACCTTTGAATTCCAGGGAAGAGGGAGCTCCATCATCAGAAATATTCTCACTCTGCTCCTGCTAGTGGGGAGGCAGGTGCAGGAATACTCCCTTTTAGCCTTCCACTGTTTGCTTAGTTGTATTAGAGGATCTGATGCTTGAAAGTGCAGGTTGAACTTGTGTGCTGTGCACCAGAAACTTCAGCAGTTTCCTCCGTGGTGGGAACAAAAGTGCAACATTAATAGCTGCGCTCATAAGAAAGCTTGTGAGTGGGCCTCTCTGGCAAGGAAGAGTCACACAGATTACATTACATTGTGTGCCAGGGAGAAAGGTATATGTAGAAATAATTTTCTATTCCATGAGTGAGGCTTTTATCTATTTATGTCACCTCCCACAGAAAGCTACCCTGGCCAAACTCCCCTGCAGAGGCAGTTCCTGGGCACCTCGCTATGCACATGGAGAGGAAGAGCAGCCAGGAAGGGCAAAAACATCTTTTTAATTCAAGATATCCTCATTCTAGTCTAGTTAACAAAATAACTCAGGAGCATGGTGTAGTAAATGAAAACAGACGTTTGAGTCAGGCAGAGTAGCTGGGAATTTTTTTCTCCCCCCCCCTCCCCGCTCCTGTGCTGTGACTGTAATTTTCCAACCCAATTAAAGATTGGAAAGTTAAGCAAGGAATCATAATTGCAGCATAGAAGGAAAAACATAACGGGCAAATTCCTGTGCTTCCTCCTTTGGGGAGCACAAGGGCGTGAGGATGACAGAGCTGGATCTACCTTCTGCTGCAGCACCAGACCCTCATGGGCACCAGATTCCCTGGAGTTCAGCCTAACTGGGAACAGATGCCCTGGGGCTCAGCCTGAAGGGACCCAGCTCAGTGGCAACTCTGAGCTCTTTAACCTCTTGGCATCCAAAGCTGTAAGAGGGGACTAGTGTGAGGCTAAATTTGTTCTGCTCAGGAAGTGCTTTAAGATGCTCATTAGAAAGGTGTGATCATAGAAACAGACAGCAGAGGCCTGGGCTGAGCAGATGTCTTTCCCCCAGTTGCCAGAATACCAGTCTGTATGGCAGTGAATCCAAACCCACCTTCTTCCTGGGTTTATTAGCAGGGTAATTAACAATGCAACACTTATCCTGACTCAGTCGTTCCTCTCAGGCTTCTTTTCCTCTACGTAACTCCATGTGCATTGCACGGTGCTGGTAAGATCATAGAATCATAGCATGGTTTAGGTTGGAAGAGACCTTAAAGATCATCCAGTTCCAACCCCCCACCATAGGCAGGGACACCTCCCACTAGAACAGGTCGCTCAAGATTGCCACATTAAGCAGGTAGAAACTGCTCTTGCTGCTGGAAATCCACTGATTTCCATGACCTGAGATTGCAAGAGATCTCCTTCCTGGTACTTGAGCATCCTGATCTACTTCTGATTAATGCTCATCTGTTCCCAGTCAAAGGCTCTGGCTGTCCAGCAGTGTTGGCCCTAAAGGCTAGAGGCAGAGGTTGACTCTTGCCTCCCGGCTACCACAGAATCTTAGAATCATAGAATCAGCCAAGTTGGAAGAGAACTCCAAGCTCATTCCCAGTCCAACCTATCGCCCAGCTCTATGCAATCAACTGGATCACAGCACTGAGTGCCCCATCCAAGCTTTATGTGAACACCTCCAGGGATGGTGACTCCATCACCTCCCTGGGCAGCCCATTCCAATGCCAATCACTCTCTCTGGCAAGAACTTCCTCCTAACATCCAGCCTAAAGATACCCTCACACAACTTGAGACTGTGTCCCCTCGTTCTCTTGCTGGTTGCCTGGGAAAAGAGACCAACCTCACCTGACTACAACCTGCCTTTAGGTTGTTGTAAACAGAGCCATGGCCTGGCTCTTTCTCCCAGCAGCATCCACAAGCCTGAATTTCCATCTAACCTTGCATTTCTTAGCAAGGAGGGGCATCCTTAGGCTGGATGACTGAGTGGGGAATCTTAGAAAGGCACATAAATACCTAAAGGGTGGAGGTCACAAAAGTGAGGCTGGGTTCTTTTGAGTGGTGGCCAATGATAAGAGAAGGGGCAAGGGGTAAAGACTGGAACACAGGAGGATTTCCTTGAACTTCAGGAAAAAATAACTTTGCTGTGAATGTTCCCTTCCTGCAGGTGTTCAAGGCCAGGTTGGATGAGGTTGTGAGCGTTCTGATCTAGTGGGAGGTGTCCCTGCCTATGGCAGGGGTTTGGAACTAGATGAGCTTTGAGGTCTCTTCCAACCTAAGCCATTCTATGATTTTATGATTTTAAGAACAGGGGAAAAAGATGAAGGAAGTCAAGTGCTTTGGTCTGCAGTGCTCCTTCCCAAGGACAATGTCTTTCTCAGTCAATCAAAGCATGTTTGCAGTGTGTCCTGTGTTCATCCATGTCCCTTCCTTCACCTCTAAGAGGTACCACTGCTAGCGGGACTGCGTAACCACAGCATTCCCTGTTAGTTACCTACGTATGCCAAGAGAGAAAGCCTCCATAAGATTCCTATTTGCTTCCTAAGTCTTTGCCAGCAGAGGTTTGTTTTCCAGATAAATGGTTGCTATACAGCTCATTCTCACAAATTACAACTCCTGACCTCCTGGTTGGCCGAGAATGGGTGGAGGATACTAACGACGCTGATAATAAGATGCCAGTGGGTGGATGTGGAGGCAACATCTGTACATCTGATCTCATGTGCTGATCTCGTGTACTGGCAGGGACGTGCATGACACTTTGTTATTCCAGAAGTATCTCAGGGACATAAAATTCCGACAGCTGGAACCTGGTCTGGAGCGTCTGCGTTGTAAAAGTGCTTGCTCTTGCAGCTATGCTGGGGCTTTCTGGCACGGGCAGAGCAGGGGGGGGAAAAAAAATGCCCTTACTTCTTCTTCTTCTTCAATTAATTTAGCCAAGCAGCACCAGGGTGTGTAAAGCATGAGGAAGGTGTAAGAATGTATGCATGAATGAGGACAAGGTACATATATATATATCTATATTTGTGCACACAGATTCTGTGTTTTACTGCAGCTGGGTGGTTGCAGAGTGGGTCGTGTTACCTGGGAGCGAGACAAACAAGAGCTTCCTTCATGTGGATGAAAGACTATTCCACCTGGAACAAAAGCACTGCCAAAAAGGAAAAGACTCTTTTGGCCCTGTGAGTTAGATGGCCCTCGTCCATCAGTATGGTTCAATTGCTTTGCACTATTCCAGCACCTGGAAAAAGCAGCTTGCCAGTCTTCCTCGAGCCTCCTCCTGCTTAAAGGGAAGAAAAAACACAAACCCCCTTCAAGTTCTTCTCCCAGGCAACCCCTTTTACAGGACAGTGAAAAGTATGGATTTCTACACCAGGAATATTGACATAAAGCTCCTTAGAATCATAGAATCAGTCAGGGTTGGAAGCGACCACAAGGATCATCTAGTTGCAACTCCCTTGCCATGGGCAGGGACACCCTACCCTAGATCAGGCTGCCCACAGCCTCATCCACAGAATCATAAAATCATAGAAGCATAGAATCATAGAATCAGTCAGGGTTGGAAGGCACTACAAGGATCAGCCAGTTCCAACCACCCTGCCATGTCCAAGGACACCCTACCCTAGAGCAGGCTGCCCATAGCCTCATCCAGCCTGGCTGCAAACACCTCCAGCAACGGGGCCCCAACCACCTCCCTGGGAACCCATTCCAGGCTCTCACCACTCTCATGCTCAACAACTTCCTCCTCACCTCCACTCTGAATCTCCCCACCTCCAGCTTTGCTCCATTCTCCCTAGTCCTGTCACTACCTGAGAGCCTAACAAGTCCCTCCCCAGCTTTTTTGTAGCCCCTTTCAGATATTGGAAGGCCACAAGAAGGTCACTTGGGAGTCTCCTCTTCTCCAGCCTGCACAGCCCCAACTAGTTCAGTCTGTGCTCACAGCAGAGGTGCTGCAGCCCTCTGAGCATCCTCCTGGCCCTTCTCTGCACACCTCCAGCATCTCCACATCCCTCTTGTCCCAGGGACTCCAGAACTGGATGCAGTACTCCAGGTGGGGTCTCAGCAGGGGGGAGTAGATGGGGAGAATCACCTCCCTCGCCCTGCTGGCCACACATTGTATTTATGTGAAGTACAGGGTGAGCACAGAACAGCTGTAACCTGCTCGTATTTGTGTAATGCTTTCTGTCTCTCAGCACTCTGCATTCCCTTCCCAAATCACTTTGATTGAGAGCTGGGAGCTGGGCTGTGCACACACCAGGAGCAGTGAGAACAGGGCTGCTCTTAGCAAGGTCAGCAGAGGGATCTGATGTAGGTCTGGTGGCAGTTCAGGGTTTTGTTGTCTGGACTTTGCTGCGGTGACATTTGGGTTTTTTTTCCTTCCATAAAACCAAACCTGAGCGCAGAGAGGGATCAGTGAAATAAGGGAGGGAACCGAAAGAAGCATCTCTTGCTTCTGACGTCCTTTAAAAGCCTCTCTGCCTCTCAGCTCGTTCCCTTCAGCTTCCCTACCCAGTCTTCTGCACTTTGTAATTTGGAAAACAATGATGTCATTGGAAGCACTAACAGCAAGAGTCATAGTGCTGCAGTTCATGCAAGCTGTTATGCTTTTTTTTTTTTTTTTTTTTAAGCAGAGGATTTAAGCAGGAATTTCCTTTTTTAAAAATCATTATGACCATTTTTTCCATATTATGGAGGGATGGCTCCACGGAAGCTGTCAGAAATGAAGATCCCATTTCCCCTTGCTGCCACTCTGGAGACCCAGGGTGACAAGGGATGAGGGGGAAGGAGCTAGGAAATAGACAACCAGGGAGAGTTGCTGCTTCTCAGAAGGGAAAAAAAATAAAAAAGAAAAAAAAAATTTTCCAAGCTGTCCAGAGGCGAGGTGACCATGCTGATGGCATGAACAGCTGGGAGGGATGAGTTTGGCCTTCCAAGATGGGAATCAAAAAAGCTGCCTTGACCCAAGGGCCCTGGTATCTTCCATTATGAGAGGGAAGGAGTTATTAATAGGAAAATACTGAGCTCTCTGCAAAGGCTTTTCTCCTCTGAGTGCCAGTGACAGATACTATGTGGGATTTTGTGCGTGAGATGGTGGTTTTGTGATGGGGGAAAAAAAAAAAATATAAAACCTGGAGAGTTATTTAAATATAGGTCATGCTATGGAAAAGTTTGAAAAGCCTGAACTGAAGCAGTTTTCCAAAGCTTTGCTATCCCAGTAGCTTGCTTTTTGTTGGTTTTGGTCCTGCTCGGTTTGTTTGGTTTTTTTCTGCTTGGTTTGGGGTTTTTGTTTTGTTTTGGAGGCTTTTGTTTGCTTGTTTGCTTTAATATTTTTTTTGTTTTATTTTTTCTTTTTTTTTTTCGTGATAAATACTATCAGGTGAATTTGGAAGGGGCACCTGCATGAATGACTCCTTTGTAGCTGTTGGTATCTTCCACATTGCAGGAAGGGAATCACAGAATCACAGAATTATGTCGGTTGGAAAAGACCTTTAGGACCATTGAGTCCAACCTGTCACTCAGCACTTTCTAATCACATAAACCAAGGCACCAAGTGCCTCATGCAGCCTCCTCTTAAACACCTCCAGGGATAGGGAATCCATCACCTCCCTGGGCAGCCCATTCCAATGCCAATCACTCTTGCTGGGAAGAACTTCCTAACATCCAGCCTGAACCTGCCCTGGCACAACTTGAGGATGTGTCCTCTTGTCCTGTCCCTGGGTGTCTGGGAGAACAGACCACCTGGCTACAACCTCCTTTTGGGTAGTTGTAGAGGTCTGCCCTGAGCCTCTTCTTCTGCAGGCTGCACGCCCCCAGCTCCCTCAGCCTCTCCTCACAGGGCTGTTCTCCAGCCTTGGTACTCTTCTCTGGACATATTCCAGTACCTCAACATCTCTCTTGAACTGAGGGGCTCAGAACTTATCACAGCATTCAAGCTGTGCCCTAACCACTGCTGAGTACAGGGGGAGAAGGACCTCCCTGGTCCTGCTGACCACACTGTTCCTGATCCAGATCAGGATGCCATTGGCCTTTTTAGCCACCTGGGCACCACTCCAGTGTTTATCACATAGGTTTTGCAGGCTCCAAGTGTTAAAGTGGCAGAGAATCCAATCACATCATTTCTAAGCAGACAGTTCTGATTGAAAATAGACTTGCCCTTCATATCCTAAAAGCCAACAAGGCTTTGTCCTTAATTCATTGGGAATTTAGCTTAAAGACCTCACTTCTAACACAGAGAGATTTCTGGAATGGGGCAAACTATTTAGGGTGGGGTTTTTTTTTAGCACTCTTTGGTGCCAGCATCCCCTACCCGTCGCCTGAACCACCCCTGCTTTATCTGCAGCAGCCTCTTTTTACCTTTATTCCTAATTCCTTCATTATTCCTTTCAAATGTCAACACAATTACCACCACTCTAACCATAACAATCTGTGATTCTATGCACCAAATCAAAGCATAAACTCTGGCTCTGTACAAAGCAAAGATCTGAGACCACATCGTGCTCGAGCTGCACAGTCTAGGTTCTCATAAAATGCTTTAATAACCTTTTGGCATTTTTTTTTTTCATATTGATTTTTTTCCTTTTTT
>VWZI01011664.1:49079-76860 GCA_013396835.1 Psilopogon haemacephalus
CACCAACCAAAAAAACACCCACACCAAAACCAACAACAAGCAAACAGCTCTCCACCATTTTAAACATATTTCCAGTCTCTGGAAATAATGTTATATGACATAGCTATCATATTATAGTCATCACCTGTCCCCTCCTGTATATCTTTAGAAGCCACCAATCGTTGTAGGAATAAGATATTGATACCACATGAAATTATGCTTGAGTAGGCTGTGAGTTGGCTATATTGAGAATAATGTTCTCCTCCCATGTGTTTCCTTTCACGATAATCCTTCGACACACGGCGCTATCCAACCCCATTATTGAATGGAAAATTATTAAATGCGTCACCCTTGTTTCCACCAAGTTATGAATCTGCCGCGTGGTCTCCTTGTGATGAAACATCACTTCTCGGCTTTTTATTGACCAGAAATGCTGGAGAGTACAGGATGATGAAGATCAAAACTCTGCCATAAATCTAAGTGGCCAAATCAAGATGTTTTCAGCGTAGCTGGCATTTTTACAGCTGTCCAGATAGAATCATAGAATCACAGAATGGTTTAGGTTGGAAGGGACCTCAAAGCTCAGCCAGTTCCAAGCCTCTGTGCCATAGGCAGGAACACCTGCCAGTAGAACAGGTTTTTCAAGGTCTCTTTCAACCTGGCCTTGAACACCTCCAGGGAGGTTGTGAAGCACAGAACCACAGAATGTGATTGAAAAAGATCACGTTCTGTGATTTTGTGCTCCACAACCTCCCTGGGCAACCTGTGCCAGTGTCTCATCACCCTCACTGCAAACAACTTCCTCCTAACATCCAGTTTCATTCTCCCCTCTGTAAATTTAAACCCATTCCTCCTTGTCCTGATATTACAAGACCTTGTCAATAGTCACTCCCCAGCCTTCTTTTAAGCCCCTTTCAGATATTGGAAGTCTACTCTAAGGACTCCTTGAGACCTTCTCTTCTCCAGGCTGCAGAGCCCCAACTCTCTTAGCCTGCCTTCAGAGGAGAGCTGCTGCAACCCTCTCAGCATCTTGGTGGCCTCCTATGCACTGGCTCTACCACTTGCATGTGCTGCTTGTGCTAGGGGCTGCAGAGCTGCAGACAGTGCTGCAGGTGGGGTGTGAGGAGAGCAGAGCCAAGGGGCAGAATCCCCTCCCTTGCCCTGCTGCCCACAGCTGCTCTTGCTGCAGCCCAGCACACAGTTGCTGTCTGGGCTGCACTCACACTGCAGCCTCATCTGCAGCTTTGCATCAGCCCAGACCCCCAGGTTCTGTTCCTCAGTGTTGCTCTCAGCCATTCCCCACCCAGCCTGGAGCTGTGCTTGAGATTGTGCTGACCCAGGTGCAGGACCTTACACTTGGCCTTCTTGAATGTCATGTGAACTCCTCTGCATCCTGCCCAGGTCCCTCTGGATGGATCCCTGCCCTCTAGCAAGTCGACTGTGCCCCCCTACTCTCACCTGGTGAGGCTGCATCTGGAGTACTCTGTCCCATTCTGGTCCCCACAGTTGAGAAGGACTGGTTGAGAGAGTCCAACAGAGAGCCACAAGGATGATGAAGGGAAGGGAAGGAGATACTGATGAGCTGGGGCTGTGCTGCTTGGAGGAGACTGAGAGGTGACCTCAGCAATGATTATGAATATGCACAGGGTGAGTGCCAGGAGGCTGGAGCCAGGCTCTGCTGGGTGATGCCCAGTGACAGGACAAGGGGCAAGGGGTGGAGGTTGAGGCATAGGAAATTTCATAGAAGCATGAGGAGGAATTTTTTCCCTATGAAGCTGACGGAACCCTGGACCAGGCTGCCCAGGGGAGTTGTGGAGTCTCCCTCTGGACAGAGATAAGGTTAATCTCTGCCCTCCAGACCTGGACACCCTCTCTGAAGATATTCAAAACCCACCTGGATGTGTTTCTGTGTGATCTGCTCTAGGTGATTCTGCTGGGGCAGCAAAGTTGGACTGGATGAGCTTTCAGTGTCCCTTTCAGCCCCTGACATGCTGTGATTCTGTGATGCTTATGTTTCCCTGATGTGTTGACTGCACACCTACCAAACCCTGCATCAAATGAGGCAAGGGCTCTATACACAAAAGCTGTGTTAATTACAGACCTGAAAGCCATGTGGAAATTAATATGTGACCCTGTAATGATTTGCCATATCCTAACCCATAGGCCCTGATCCAGCAAATCACTTAAGAAAGTGCTGAAGTTCAGCCTGTCATTTCAAATCAAGCTTCGAGATCAACCTTGACTCTGGAATGACGTAAGTGAATTAGCCTGGAGACTTAATGCAGTCTTCTTTTTTATGATTTCTCTTGATTAAAGCAAAACAAAATGAATGGGAGGTGAGAATAATTTCAGAAGTTGTGTCATGTGGGACCACACTTGGCTGGCAACAGTTCTTGGGCAGAACTGGGACGTTCAGAGCTGTGTCTAAGCTGAATTAATAAATAAGTCTACTCTTTGTGTTCATGGACCAACCACTGGTGGGGCCAAGACACACACTTCACCAGTAGGAATTTTAAATCTTTGCTTTAGCAGATGTTAAATAGCTGTAAACTGGGAGAAGAGAGATTTAGACTTGCTAATAGGAATTAATTCTTTACTTTGGGCAGTGAGATATTGGAACAGAGTAACCCAGGGAAGTCATAGATGCCCCCTCCCTGTAAGCATTCAAGGTCAGGCTGGACAGGATCTTGAACAACCTGGTCTAATTGTCCCCGCTCATTAGCAAGGAGGTTGGAACTAGATGATCTTTAAAGTCCCTCCCAACCAATTCTATGCTTCTGAGTGCAGATGCTGTGTAAAAGATGGTCTCTGGCATGTAGCATTATGCTGCCTCCCTCCCTAATCCCAGCACAGGATTTCTGGTGGAGCATTGGCAGATTGCTTAAAGATATTGAATAAAAACCAAGCAGTAGTATCTGCCCAGGCTGACCTGGGACAAGTTTGACCTCAGAATAAGGCTGTAGAGTGGCTTTGCAGACATAACCTCATGACAGTCTCTTTTGGGCTGACCCTGGGAGTGAAATATGCCCTGCTGGCTGGAAACCACAGCATTCTTTGCTCCTGCCTGTCTTGTCTTTGCTCCTGCCTGCCTGTGGCTACCCTCTCTTTCTTATTCTCTTTCCTTAAGCCCTTCACTACCTCCTCTTTTTTTTTTTTTTTTTTTTTTTTTTTTCCTCCCCATCTCTCCATGCCTCTCAGAGCAGGGCAGTATCTCCCACAAGCACAGCTCAGCCTCTGCAGCCAGAACACGAGGTTATTCCAGAGGCTGCCGGCAATGGCACTGACTGCGGCAGCTTGTACAGCCCAGAGGTGAAGGAACCACGCTCCCTGCTCGTGAAACCTTCTGTGAATCTCGTTGCAAATTCTGAGCGTGTTCAGAGACCTATGGCTTGGCCATGTTTGGGTGAATTTTCAAGGGAAACAGTAAAACAGCTCAAGTCTTTGGCATTGACAATGTTCGTCCCCATAGAATCTAACAACTCGATTCAAAGCGGGGCTTGGAAAAAAACCAAAAAACAAAAGAAGTAGTTAAAGCTATTTGTCAGAGGACTGTAGGAAAAGGAATTATTGTTAGATCAATTAAAATGAATAATAATAAAATGCAGACAGACTTCGAATGTTCAGCTCCTCAGCACTTTTCAGATTCTGTTCAACTCTGCCACACACCTGATGCAGTAGGCTAGTTTGAGGCGAATTGGGCTATTTTAATGAGAAGAATTAGATTATAGAATAGAATGGAATGGAATGGAATGGAATAGAATAGAATAGAATAGGAGTGGAATATAATGGAATAGAATAGAATGGAATAGAATGGAATGGAATAGAATAGAATAGAATAGAATAGAATAGAATAGAATAGAATAGAATAGAATAGAATAGAATAGAATGGGATGGGATGGGATAGAATATATTAGGATACAATAGAGTAGAATAGGAGTGGAAAAGAATGGAATGGAATAGACTAGACTAGACTAGACTAGAATAGAATAGAATAGAATAGAATAGAATAGAATGGGATGGGATGGGATAGAATATATTAGGATACAATAGAGTAGAATAGGAGTGGAAAAGAATGGAATGGAATAGACTAGACTAGACTAGACTAGACTAGAATAGAATAGAATAGAATAGAATAGAATAGGATAGAATGGAATATATTAGGATAGAATAGGAGTGGAATAGAATGGAATGGAATAGAATAGAATAGACTAGAATAGAACAGAATAGAATAGACTGGAATGGAATGGAATAGAATAGAATAGAATAGAATAGAATAGAATAGAATAGAATAGAATAGAATAGAATAGAATAGAATGGAATGGAACGGAACGGAACAGAATGGAATGGAATAGAGTAGAATAGAATAGGCCAGGTTGGAAGAGACCTCCAAGATCATCCAGTCTGAGCAGGATAAACATTGTTAATGTCTCCTCCACTCATAGGTTTGCTGACCTATACAAAAGTAAGAATCCAAACATAGGTAAGACAGAGCTGCTCAGGTCTGAGCTCTGGCTGCTAATCTCTCTCTCTGGCTTCTAGTTGGATCTGTGTAACCCAGTGAATCAATTCCTGCTTCTAACTCCCCTGGCTAATCTTCTTTGTTTACTTGGCACACAAGACAGATACTGGAATAGGATTGGGTAGTGGGGGAGAAGGCAGAAGGGTGGTTGGGAACCCCTCTTAGGGACTCTGATCTCTGGGAGGAATGTGGTGTTTCTGTATTTCCTTCTTACTGTATATTGCTGTAAATATCTGCAATATATTGTAAATATCTTCTTGTATATTGTGCAAAGCTGTAAATATAAAGCTTCATTCATTAACTTCATTGCACCCTCAGCAAGTTTGCTGATGACACCAAGCTATGTTGTGCAGCAGACAGGCTGGAGGGCAGAGATGGCATCCAGAGGGACTTGGACAGGTTGGAGAGGTCATGAGCCAAGGTCATGAGCTTCAACAAGACCAAGTGCAAGGTCCTGAAGCTGGGTCAAGGCAATCCCAAGCACAAATGCAGGCTGGGCAGTGACTGGGGGGTTGGAAGTAGATGATCCTTGTGGTCCCTTCCAACCCTGACCGATTCTGTGATTCTGTGATTCTCACTTCCAGCCTGGCTGAGTTTAGTCTGTGTGATTTCAAAAGTGTGTGGGGTCAGATAACTCCCAAACTAGCACATGCAGTAACCATGCAAAAACCCAAACCCTGATTTTTTTTTTTCCCCCTACCATCAATCTAAAAAAAAAAAAATAAATCCCTCATACTGCTTATGCTGAATTCTTCCCAAAATTAGCCCTGACATAAGCACTCAGGATCCAGCCAGAGCAATTACTAGTCTGTGGAATCACGAGTGACAGAAAGCAGAGTTTGACACTGGAAGGCATTAGACGTCTCTACGTACACACACAGGGAGAGAGAGAGAGAGAGAGAGAGAGGGAAGAAAAAAAAACCCTGCAGAAAATGAGAGGCAACATATGTTGTAGACAATCCTGCCTCCCGTAAAACTGCTGTTGAGTCAAGTAACCTGTTTAAAAACAATGTATTCCTCTAACTACAGCCACCTGGCTGGTAATTATAGCCCTCATTAGAAACTGCTACAGGTCTTGAGTGATTAGTTATTGTTTATAAACTGTTCAACTGGAGACCACCTGTTTTCCTCTCCTGCTGCACCTTCTTCTTGCCTTGCTGCATCATAGCTATTAATAGGAGAGCACCTGTTTCCTGACAGTGCAAAAAAACCAGAGAGAGACACAGCAGCTGGGGGAAAGGGCTTTGTGAAGGACAACCAAAGCCATTTGTTGCTGTTAAGCTGTCCCTAGCTGCAGTTAGGACGTTTGATGAAGATAGAATCATAGAATCATAGAATGGTTTAGGTTGGAAGAGACCTCAAAATCATCCAGTTCCAACCCCCCTGTGCCATAGGCAGGGGCACCTCCCACTAGATAAGGATGCTCAAGACCTCATCGAGCCTGGCCTTGAACACATCCAGGGAGGGAGCAGCTACAACCTCCCCGGGAAACCTGTTCCAGTGTCTCGCCACCCTCACCCCGAAGAACTTTCTCCTAACATCCTGTTTAAATCTCCCCTCTGCCAGTTTGAACCCATTCCCCCTCGTCCTGTCATTACAAGACCTTGTGAACAGTCCCTCCTCAGCCTTCCTGTAGCTCCCCTTCAGATACTGGAAGGTTGCTATAAGGTCTAGCAAGATGCGTCTCACAGTGATGGAACAAGAGGATGCAGCATCGAGCTGTGCCAGGGCAGGTTCAGGATGGATGGTAGGAAGAAGTTCTTCCCAGGGAGAGTGATTGGCATTGGAATGGGCTGCCCAGGGAGGTGGTGGAGTCCCCATCCCTGGAGGCATTCAAGCAAAGCCTGGATGGGGCACTTGGTGCCGTTGGCTAGGGCTGGGTAATAGGATGGACTGGATGAGCTTGGAAGTCTCTTCCAACCTGGTTTATTCTATACTATTCTATGGATGAAGAAAGGTAGAGTTGAAGTGGATGTTTTTAGCCTCTCTAAGGTGGGAGTTCTGCCCAGAAAGATTCCAGTGCATTGGAATGGGCTGCCCGGGGAGGTAGTGGAGTAACCATCCCTGGAGGTGTTTAAAAGGAGGCTGGATGAGGCATTTTGTGCCTTGGTTTGATTAATTAGAAGGGTTAGGTGCTAGGTTGGACTCAATGATCTCAGAGGTCTTTTCCAACCTGATTAGAATAGAACAGAATAGATTAAACTAGACTAGAATAGAATAGAATCAGCCAGCTTGGAAGAGATCTCCAAGATCATCAAGTCCAACCTATCATCCAGCCCTAGCCAGTCAACCAGACCATGGCACCAAGTGCTCCATCCAGTCCTTTCTTGAACACCTCCAGGGATGGTGACTCCACCACCTCCCTGGGCAGACCATTCCAATGCCAATCACTTTCTCTGGGAAGAACTTCTTCCAAATATTCAGCCTATACCTCTTCCAACACAACTTGAGACTGTGCCCCCTCATTCTGTTGCTGGTTGCCTGAGAGAAGGGATAACCCCACCTGGCTACAACCTCCCTTTAGGTAGTTGTAGACACCACTAAGGTCACCTCTAAGCCTCCTCTTGGCTAACATTTATATTTAGCCCTCAAGAGAACTTGAAATTCCAGGGAATCATTGAATGGTGAGGGTTGGAGAGGACCTCTGGGGATTGTCTAGTCCATGCTACAATATTATAGTAGGGTCGCCTAGAGCAGGTTGCCCAGGATCGCATCCTTATTACAGGACAGGATAACAGGATACCAGGGGTTGGAAGGGACCCAAAGAGATCATCAAGTCCAACCCTCCTGCCAGAGCTGGACCATACAATCTAGCTCAGATCACAGAGGAACACATCCAGATGAGGCTTGAAAGTCTCCAGAGAAGGAGACTCCAGAATCTCTCTGGGGAGCCTGTGCCAGTGTTCTGGGACCCTTACAGTAAATATTATATTTAGGTGGAAATTCCAATGTTCTGCCTTGTGCCCACTGTGTCTTGTCCTGTTTCTCCTGGTTTCTCCTGAACCTCCTGGTTCTAGTTTTTGTCTATTGTTCCTTATCACAGAGCATCAGTGAAAAGAGTCTCTCTCCATCCTTTTGCCCTCTGTGCTTTAACTATTGGCGACCACTGAGAAGATCCCCTCTTAGGCTGTTCTTCTCAGGGCTAAACAGCCTCAGCTCTCTCAGGCTATTGTAGATCTACAAGAATCACAGGAACAGTAGGCTGGGAAAGACCTTCAGGATCACCAAGTCCAACCTAGAACTCTACTCTAGAAAATTAATTTTAAACTGTATCCTTAAGGGGTTGGCAAAGCCCCTCAGGATCACCAAGTCCAACCTAGAACCTTACTCTAGAAAATTCATTTTAAACCATATCCTTAAGGTGTTAGCAAAGCCCCTGAGGATCACCAAGTCCAACCTAGAACCTTACTCTAGAAAATTCATTTTAAACCATATCCTTAAGGTGTTAGCAAAACCCCTGAGGATCACCAAGTCCAACCTAGAACCCTATTCTACAAGATTCACCTCAAACCATATCCCTAAGCACTATGAGAGCAGCACATCCAAACCACCCTTAAACACATCCAGGTTGGGGGACTCCACCACCTCCCTGGGCACCCTTGACCACTCTCTCCATGAAAAACTTTTTTCCTAATGTCCAATGTAAACATTCCCAGTCTCAGCTTGAGGCCATTCCCCCTTGTTCTGTCTCCAATGACCTGTGAGCAGAGCCCAGCAGCAGCCTCCCCACAATGTGCCTTCAGGTAGCTGTGGACAGCAATGAGGTCTCCCCTCAGCCTCCTCTTGTTTCACACTAACCATCCCCAGCTCCCTCAGTCACTCCTCATAAGATTTATTCTCCAGGCCCTTCTCAAGCTTTGTTGCCCTCCTCTGGACCTGCTCCAGCACCTCCACATCCCTCTTGTATTGCAATGCCCCAAACTGCACAAAATACTCAAGTTGTGGCCTCACCAGAGCTGAGTACAAGGAGTCTGAGACTGGAATCCTGGCACTGATTGCTAAAGGGTTAAATGTCCCTGTGTGCACAGCACCCAACAGGGAAGCAAAGGTGAGTGGCATGAGGTGCAGATGTGGGAGGTGAGGCATGAAAGCTGCTTGCCTTAAATAAGCACAAGGATCAGTGCAGCCCCACTGGCAAAGGCAAAGAGGAGGCACGGATTTTCTTAAGGCAAGTCACTCATGTGGACAACAAACTCATGCTGCAGTTAAAACCTTTGCAGCCAAATTCTCCTTTGCGTCAGCTGATTTCAGCTGATTCATTCCCATGCCTAAGTGGTGCAAGAAGGGGCAGGATTTGGCCCCCAGACCACTAAAATATAGTTGTCTCACCATTAGAGTTCATATGTATCCATGATATATCCCCAAACGGGAGGTTTGTGTTGATTTTTCTTAAAGGATTGAGTTCTCTACCTGATTTTTGAACTAAAATCAAGCTCTTCAATATCTGCCCTGCTATGAGGAGAGACTAAGGGAGTTGGGGCTGTTCAGTCTGGAGAGGAGAAGGCTTCAAGGTGACCTTATTGTGGCTTTTCAGTATCTTAAGGGGCATACAAGAAAGCTGGGGAGGGACTTTTTAGGGTGTCAGGGAGAGATAGGACTGGGGGGAATAGAGCAAAGCTAGAAAGGGGTAGATTCAGTTTGGATGTTAAGAAGAAGTTGTTCAGCATGAAGGTGGTGAGAGCCTGGAATGAGTTGCCCAGGGAGGTGGTGGAAGTTCCTTTCCTGGAGGTATTTAAGACCAGGCTGGATGAGGCTGTGGCCAGCCTAACCTAGTAAGAGGTGTCCCTGGGCATGGCAAGGGGTTTGGAACTAGATGATCCCTGTGGTCCCTTCCAACTCTGACTGATTCTATGATTCTAAGATGATCAGTCAGGGAGGGTGGGCCCAAGAGCAGAATGGCAAAAAGGAAGAGGGCACAGAGCTGGGGAGTGGAGCACCTCAGTGTGGAGAAGTTGTCTGTACACTCAGAGGTGGGAGGCAGCAGGCTGGCTGGTACAAGGGCTACACCAAAACCAAGACACCTTCAGCCCACCTGAGACAAGGGAAATCTCCTTTTGCAGAGGAATGAAGCCAAGTTTTAGGTTTGTCTCAGGCATTTATAGCACTTGAAACCCCAGGTAATGAAGAGGGGAGTGGAGGCTGCCATTCTCTAATCACAGAATAGTAGAATTGCAATAGCTGGAGGAGTCCTTTAAGAACTTAGCACTGCTCAGGCCACATCTTGAGTAATGTGTCCAGTTCTGGTCCCCTTAATTCAAGAGAAATGTTGAGGTGCTGGAACACATCCAGAGAAGGGCGACAAAGCTGGTAAGAGGCCTGGAGCACAGTTCTGTGAGGAGAGGCTGAGGGAGCTGAGGTTGTATAGCCTAGAGAAGAGGAGGCTCAGGGGTGACCTCATTGCTGTCTACAATTACCTGAAGGGAGGTAGTAGCCAGATGGGGTTGGGCTCTTCTCCCAGGCAACCAGCAATAGAATGAGGGGACACATTCTCAGGTTGTGCTGCAGGAGGTACAGGCTGGATGTTAGGAGGAAGTTCTTCCCAGAGAGAGTGATTAGCATTGGAATGGGCTGCCCAGGGAGCTTGTGGAGTCACCATCCCTGGAGGTGTTCAAGATACCTGGATGGGGCACTTAGTGCCATGGTCTAGTTGAGTGGATAGGGCTGGGTGCTAGCTTGGACTGGATGAGCTTGGAGGCCTGGTTCTGGCTGATTCCATACCTCTATGACCTTCTTGTAGTGAGGGACCTACAACTGAATCCAGTATTTGTTGTGCCACCTCACCAGTTCTGAGTACATGAGGACAATCACTGCCTTTGTCCTGCTGGCCACATTATTGCTGATCCTGGCTAGGATGCTCTTGGCCTGGATCATGTTCACCCAGCTGTTGGGCTGCGCTCCCAGGTCCTTTTCTGCTGGGCAGCTTTCAGCCACTCTTCCCCAAGCCCAAAACAGTATGTGGGGTTGTAGCCCAAGAACTTTGCTTTCCCACCTCATACCATTTGCCTTGGCTTATCAATTCAGTAGATGGTCCCATCATTAATGGTAGAAGAAGCTACCTTCTTACTCTCTCAAATGCCCTTTCCTTGCTCTCTTTTAAGCACCTTACCCCTGCCTTGACCCTTGTCCTGTGTAGTATTTGCTGTGATGGTTTCACACAGCTCCACAGTCCACCTAAGAATTGTCTTTAGGAATTGCCAGGCTCCCTTATGTTGGCTTTCTTCTTAAGAACTGGACCAAAAAAAAAAATGCTGCCAGTGGCTGTGACCTCTAAGTGTACCCTAGGAACAAAACAACTAATTTTCACAGGAGACTTTTAGGCATTTCTTGATCATCCTTACGGATACCTGGTGGTTCATGGGTGGTTGGTTTTACTTACTCATTTATAGGATAACTGATATCTCCCATTATCAGATGGCACTTCAACAAGGGCAACTGTAGAGTCTGGCACCTGGGAAAGAACAACCCCAGGGATCAGGATAGGTTGGGGACTCACCTGTTGGAAGGCAGTAAAGGGGAAAAGGATCTGGGAGTCCTAGTTGATGGGAGGTTGACCATAAGCCAGCAATGGACTCTGATGGCCAGGGTGGGTCAATGCCATTCTTGGGTGTACTACAAGGGCTGTGATTAGTAGGTCAAGAGAGGTTGTCCTGCCCCTCTAATCTGCCCTGGTGAGGCCACATCTGAAGTACTGTGTCCAGTTCTGGGCTCCTCAGTTCAAGAGGGACTTCTTGAGAGAGTCCAGCAGAGAGCCACAAAGATGATGAAGGGAGCAGAAAATTTCTCTTTTGAGGAGAGCTTGAGGGAGCTGGGACTGTGCTGCTTGGAGAAGAGGAGATTGAGAGGTGACCTCAGCAATTATTAATATGTAAAGGTGAGTGCCAGGAGGCTGGAGCCAGGCTCTGCTGAGTGATGCCCAATGACCGGACAAGGGGCAATGGGTGGATGTTGAGGCATAGGAAGAGAGAGTCCAGCACAAAGCCATAAAGACGATGAAGGGAATGGAGCATTTCTCTCATGAGGGGAGCCTGAAGGAGCTGGGGCTGTGCTGCTTGCAGAGGAGGAGGCTGAGAGGTGACCACAAGGGCCCACTTGTTGTCCACCAGATCTTTCTCCACAGAGATGCTTTCCAGGTGAGCAGACCCTGCCTGTACTGGAGCCTGTTGTTATCCCTTCCCAGATGCAGGATCCTGCACTTGTCCCTGTTGAAGGATACAAGAGGCAATGAGTGGAAGCTGAGGCATAGGAAGTTTCATTTAAACAAGAGGAGGAATTTTTTCCCTGTGAATGTGACAGAACACTGGAACAGGCTGCCCAGGGGTGGCTGTGGAGTCTCCCTCTTTGGAGATATCAAAACCCACCTGGATGCATTCCTGTTTGATCCAATATAGGCAATCCTGCTGTGGGAGGCATTTAGACTGGATGAGCTTTCGTGGTCCCTTCCAGCCCCTGACATCGATTCTGTGATTCTGTAATAGCACATCAAGAAAAAATTAGAGGATAGCAGAGTCTCAACTGCAAGACAGGAAACCTTTGTGCATTAATACACAGTGGCATGATGAACAACCTAGTCATCACCCTGTGCTCCCACACAGCAAATGTTAGGCACCTGTGCGCCGCAGTGAATCATCTGATTGGTTGTTTGTTCATGACTGAGTACATTCCCAGACCTATTTCTCAGCTTTTGACCACCTCCAATGCTCCTTTTGCTCACTGCCCTTCCTCAGGAACAAAACAAAGCTTTCATTTAATGTGGCAAAGGCATAGCTAACATCACCAGAATTATGCAACTAAATTCAGGAGAACATAGAATCGTAGAATGGTTTAGGTTGGAAGGGACCTCAAATATCATCCAGTTCCCACTCCTTGTGCCATAGGCAGGGACACCTCCCACTAGAACAGGTTGCTCGAGGCTTCATCCAACCTGGCCTTGAACACCTCCAGGGAGGTAGCAGCCACAACCTCCCTGGGCAATCTATTCCTGTCTCTCACCACCCTCACTGTAAACAACTTCCTCCTCCTAATATCCCATTTAATTCTCCCCTCTGCCAGTTTGAACCCACTCCTCCTCATCCTGTCATTACAAGACCTTGTCAATAGTCCTTCCCCAGCCTTCTTGTAGACCCCCTTCAGATACTGGAAGGATACTGTAAGGTCTCCTGGAAACCTTCTCTTTTCCAGGCTGAAAAGCCCCAACTCCCTCAGCCTGTCCTCATAGCAGAGGTGCTCCAGCCCTCTGAGCATCCTCGTGGCCTCCTCTGGACTCTCTCCAAGAGTTCCACATCATTCTTGTGGTGGGGGCTTCAGAACTGCACACGTTACTGCAGGTGGGGTGTGAGAAGAGCAGAGTAAAGGAGCAGAATCCACTTCCTTGACCTGTTGGCCACATCTGCTCTTGCTGCAGCCCAGCACACAGTTGCTGTCTGGGCTGCATGTGCACGCTGTAGGCTCACGTTGAGCTTTTCAGCAACCCAGACCCCCTCAGGTCCTTTTCCTCAGGAATTTCCTCAATATTTGACTGCTATAAAAGGTGACCTCCAGCAGAGTCCCAGGCTATGGAGCATGAAGCTGCTCCACCCAGTCTCCCAAGAACAATGGGATACCAAAGGATTCCCATGGATTTAGAAGAATTAATGGCAAACAATTTGCTATCCTAAAAGTTCAGCAGTGGGATTGAGATTTTTCTGGGTGTGGGATCATCATTTTGGAGTTGTTCAGCCTGTAGATGAGCTGGCTCTTGGACAACCTCGCAGTCTTTCATTAAAGGGGCCAGTATGAAAGATGGAGACATACTTTTTAGGAAGGCCTGTTGTGACAGGACAAAGAGTGATGGTTTTAAACTAAAAGAGGGAGGTTTAGACTATAAAAAACGAAGAAGTGAGAGTGGTGAAACACTGGCCCAGGTTATCCAGAGAGGTGATAGATGCCCTATCCCTGGCACTATTTCAGATCATGTTCTTTAGGGCTCTGAGGGACCTACTGTATTTGTACATGCCCCTGATGACTGCATGGGGGGGGGTTGGATGATTCTGCATCACTCACAGCTACTGAAAAGAAGTTATAAAAGTCAGAACCCAAACAAAGATAAGACAGACTGCTTTGAGCTGTGCTGGCTGATGCATGTCTCTCTCCCTGTCTTTCTTAGCTGGATCTGGGTAAATTCACTAATTACATTCCTGCTGCTAACCCACCCTGGCCAATCTACCTTCGCTTATCTAGCAAGTAAGAGACATAGTGAGATAAGATTGGGAAGTGAAGAAAGTCAGTAGGGTGTTTAGAAACCTTTCTTAGGGACTCTGATCTCTGAGAGGGCTGTGGTGTTTCTGTATTACCCTTTCACTCTATATATCTGTAAAAATCATAGAATCATAGAATCATAGAATGGTCTAGGTTGGAAGAGACCTCAAAGATCATCCAGTTCCAACCCCCCACCATAGGCAGGGACACCTCCCACTAGATCAGGACACTCAAGACCTCATCCAGCCTGGCCTTGAACACATCCAGGGAGGGAGCAGACACAACCTCCCTGGGCAACCTGTTCCAGTGCCTCACCACCCTCACTGTGAAGAATTTCTTCCTAACATCCCGTTCAAATCTCCCCTCTGCCAGTTTGAACCCATTCCCCCTCGTCCTGTCATTACAAGACCTTGTGAACAGCCCCTCCCCAGCCCTCCTGTAGGCCCCCCTCAGATACTGGTAGGCTGCTATAAGGTCTCCCCGAAGCCTTCTCTTCTCCAGGCTGAAAAGCCCCAACTCTCTCAGCCTGTCCTCATAGCAGAGGTGCTCCAGCCCTCTGATCATCTTCGTGGCCCTCCTCTGAACTCTCTCCAACAGTTCCATGTCCTTCTTGTGCTGGGGGCTCCAGAATTGCACACAGTATTCTAGGTGGGGTCTGACAAGAGCAGAGTAAAGGGGGAGAATCCCCTCCCTTGCCCTGCTGGTAATGCCTCTCTTAATGCAGCCCAGGACACGGTTGGCAGTCTGAGCCGCGTGTGCACACTGCAGGCTCATGTTGAGCTTCTCATCCACCCAGACCCCCAGGTCCTTTTCCTCAGAGCTGCTCTCCAGCCACTCACCACCCAGCCTGTATTTGTGCTTGGGATTGCAGCGCCCCAGGTGCAGGACCTTACACTTGGCCTTGTTAAATTTCATGAGGTTAGCCTGGGCCCACCTCTCCAGCCTGTCCAGGTCTCTCTGGATGGATCCCTGCCCTCCAGCAAGTCAACTGTGCCACACAGCTTGGTGTCATCTGCAAACTTGCTGAGGGTGCACTGATTCCTCTGTCCATGTCGCTGACAAAGATGTTAAACAGCACTGGTCCCAGCACTGACCCTATCTGTTGGATATTGTGCAAATCTGTAAATATAAAGCTTCATTCATTATCTTCCAGCTGACTGAGTCCTAGCCTGGGTGATTTAACAGCGTGGGGGGGGGCAGGGAACTCCCAAACCACCACAAACTTAGAATCATAGAATCAGTCAGGGTTGGAAGGGACCACAAGAATCAGTCAGTTCCAACCCCCCTGCCATTCCCAGGGACACCCTACCCTAGATCAAGCTGCCCACAGACTCATCCAGCCTGGCTGCAAACACCTCCAGGGATGTAGCCCCAACCACCTCCCTGGGCAACCTGTTCCAGGGCCTCACCACTCTCATGATCAAGGACTTCCTCACCTCCAGTCTGAATCTCCCCACCTCCAGCTTTGCTCCATTCCCCTTATCCCTGCCATTCCCTGATAGCCTAAAAAGTCTCTCCCCAGTTTTTTTGTAGGCCCCCTTCAGATACTGGGAGTCCACAAGAAGGTCACCTGGGAGCCTTCTCTTCTCCAGCCTGCACAACTCCAACTCTTTCAGTCTGTCCTCATAGCAGAGGTGCTGCAGTCCTCTGAGCATCCTCGTGGCCCTTCTCTGGACATGCTCCAGTATGTCCACAACCCTCTTGTCCCAGAGGCTCCAGAACTGGATGCAGTACTCTAGGTGGGGTTTCACCAAGGTGGAGTAGAGGGAGAGATTCACCTTCCTCGACCTGCTAGCCACACTGCTCCTCATGCAGCCCAGGATCCAACCATATTTTGGGATTCTTGCACTCAGCAGCTGCTCTGCTGTGTGATCCTTGGGGTGCGGCTTAGGCGTTGCCCCAGCAAGGAGGTCTCAGCTGGGTGAGGAGATGCCAGGCTCTGCTTTTAGGCTTCGCACTAATCAGGGAGCCATGTGAAGCTGAGAGGCCACGCCGAGAGCTTTGCATGGCTGAGCTACCTACCCCCAACCCTCAGGCTGACTCCACCTTGAAGGGGATTTCACTGGCGAAAGGTTAAGCACTTTGCAGGTTCCTATTTCTGAAGTGGCTGGCGAGAGCAGCAGGTGCTGAACACCAGAGAGGCAGGTCAGCTGCCTTTTTTTATTTTTTTATTTTTTTAAATCAGAGCAGCACTTACAGCCCTGTGTAAAAATAATCACATTCCAACCCCCTCGCCTAAAAATCCCCACCCAAATAACCCTTGCGAAACAGAATTCCCAAGCAGAAATAAATGCATTTGTAGATTCTTAGGGGCTTTATCTGTTTTCCCCTTCCAAGCACGGAATGCAGTGACAGCATCTTGGGTTGGAATCGCTGCCACTTTTGTTGTCCCGCTCCAGCTGCTCCGCCAGCATCTGGGTAGGTATTTAAGCAGTTTGGTCCCCGGCAGCGAGAGCGAGCGAAAAAAAAAAAAAACCAAAACCCAACAAAAGGCTGAAGGGTTACAGAGCAGCTCAAAGGGGTCTCTCTTTCAAGTGACTAACCCAGTCAATTTCAATACCAGTTTGGAAAATAATCAAAAGTTCTCAGTCATGAAGAACAGGCACCAGGGTCTGCAGGAAGCACAGATCTTCCTTGCTCAGTGGGTTGCTGCATGTTTGGAGAAAGCAGAACTTCTCATTTTTTTTCTCCTGAGCTGGTGCAACCTCTCCCTTTGAAATCTTTGGCTTGCTGTTCCTTTCTCGAAGGTGTTAAGGAAATATGACTGTAATTAACGACTGACAAAAATATCTGGGCTTGAGCTGAAGTGGGAAATCACAGAGGTTATTTATTTCCTCGCGCTTTTTTGCCATTTGTTCTCCTTTTCTCCAGGAAGTTGAAAGACCTGAGGTTGAAACTTAATAAGGCCCCATGCCGTTTCTAAGAGTATTTACAACATGCAAAAAATAAGGCAGCCCATTCCTTATATTTAAATTTGTTTTCAGTCATCTGAGCTATTGCACAGTAGGCCATCCCTAAACCTTTTGTGCCGAGCGGTAAATGTTTCTCAGACAAGGGAAAGAATGATGTGTTCAACTGCTCGAGCTGCTTGAGCCCAGGAAAGCGACAAAACATTGGGGTGTGTGCAATCCCCACATCCCAGCTTGCTTCAGCATCTCATTGTGGCCTTTCAGGATCTGAAGGGGGGCGACAAGAAAGCTGGGGAGGGACTTTTTAGGCTGTCAGGGAGTGATAGGACTGGGGGGAATGGAGCAAAGCAAGAAATGGGTAGGTTCAGACTGGAGGTTAGGAAGAAGTTGTTCAGCATGATGGTGGTGAGAGGTTAGAATAGGTTGCCCAGGGAGGTGGTGGAAGCCTCTACCCTGGAGGTGTTCAAGGCCAGACTGGATGAGGCTGTGGACAGTCTGATCTAATGTGAGATGTCCCTGCCCATGGCAGAGTGGTTGGAACTAGGTGATCCTTGTGGTCCCTTCGAACCCTTACTGATTCTATGATTCTATGATTCTATGATTCTATGATTCTATGATTTGATGAACTGGGGATAATGGAAAGTCACAGCTGGGGTGAGGCACAGTTTTGTTTCAGTCATAAGCCTGTTTCTTCTCTCTCAAAAGACAAGGAGAAGAGGAACTCACAAATAAGTGTTTTATGCCTCCTGATTTTAAGATGCAGATCAGCACATGCCACATTAATAGGAATGTTTTATTTGGAAGAGCTTCACCATTCCATGTCTATAATTTTGTAGCCTCAATACAAGCATGATTCTGTGATTCTATGATTCTATGATTACATGGTTCTATTATTCTATGATTCTATGATTCCATGATTCTATGATTCCATGATTCTGTGATACTGTGGCTGGTAGCATGGCTGGTGCTTCAGATGTGTGTGCTGGGAGGTAGCACATGAGGTGCTCCATGGGTCGGTGTCAGGGCAGCTTCCTTTGACAGATGAAGCCTGATGGTGCCATGGAACAGATGATGGTGTGTGGTTTATGAACTGCAGTTGCTTCACATTTTTTTGGTCTCTACCCTAAACTGTTTCAGTGGAAGGCTTTCCACTTCTGGCAGTAGGAAATGAGAGAGATGTGAAGGTGCTGGGGTGAGTCCTTGAGTGACCTCTTCTAGTGGGAGGTGTCCCTGCCTGTGGCAGGGGGTTGGAACTGGATGATCTTTGAAGCCCCTCCCAGCCTAAACCATTCTATGATTCTATGATACTATGATTCTGTGCTTCTTTTCATGCAGCCCAAGATATGGTCAGCTTCTGGTCTGCAAAACCATCAGGAGTTCAGTTGTAGCATGATTAAATTCTGGTCCCTATCAAATAGCTTGGTGCATCATGGAACAAATCAAACTAGCTGAGCTCCTGGAAACTCCCTGGATGCAGTAGCACAGAGCTCTGCAGAGTCACAGATGCAGAGCAAATTGGTCAGCTTGGTGTGTGTGATAACCAGACAAGCCAAAAAGAGCTCTCATACCATGTACCCTCTCACATCCTAAGTAAACAGCCTTACAGAAGCTGTCCCAGTGAATCTGTCTTTTTGGAACCCTTCTCCTTTTGGAGAGACTTTATCTTTCTAAGCAATTACACATGGAAGGAACGCCTGAAGCTCTCAGCGACACTCATTAGTGTTCTTTGGATGGGATGTTGGGGAAAACTGGTTTTGTCTTGTTTCAATTCCTTTTTCAAACAAACATTAGCACCTACAAACATCCAATACGCCCATGGCCATCAGAGAGCTGCAGGAACACAGATGAGACATTTTGTCCAGAGCTCTACTGAGTCATTGTAAAAATAACCCCACCAAGAACAGCTGACCAAGACTCACTTTCATGTCAATTTTCTCTTCTTCTTTCTTTCTTTAATTAAAAAAAAAAAAAAATCTAAATAATATTTTTTTTAAATCTCAAAACTACATTTGAATGGGTAGAGACAGATTGAGAAAGGGCTCTTAGATGGAAGATCCAAGTCACGACTTCAAAAACCCCCAACGGTTACGTGGACAGATAGTTTGCCACGGAAACCTTGGAAACAACATAAATATGAATCATGGTGAAACTGAGTGGGCACAGAGTGGTGCAAAGGGTCCTTTTCAGCGAGGCTGAGACAAATGAGAGTTGCTCGCAGGATGTTCAAGAAGGGACCTGCCATGGGGCTTGCTTGTGCCCAAGGTTGCATTGCCATGGACAGAGCCCCTGGTGAAAGCGCAGTAGGCAGTTAGGAAGCAAAACAGGCTTGTCCTCAGCTCCACTACTGCCAAGAGTGACTATATTTTTCTCCTAATATCATGTTTTCTAATTGACCAAGCGAGCCTCCAGCCACTGGGCAGTTATGCAGCTGCAAGTGGACTGTGTGTAAGTTAATTCCAATGAGAAGCGTAAAGAAAACAATCCCCAAAATAGCTGCTAACAGGGGTGTTTAAAGTCTGCCTGCATTTATAGAATCATAGAATCAGTCAGGGTTGGAAAGGACCACAAGGATCATCTCGTTCCAACCCCCCTGCCATGGACAGGAACACCCTACCCTAGATCAGGCTGCCCACAGCCTCTGCCAGCCTGGCTGCAAACACCTCCAGGGATCTGGCCCCAAACCCCTCCCTGGGCAACCCATTCCAGCCTCTCACCACTCTTGTGCTCAACAACTTCCTCCTCACCTCCGCTCTGAATCTGCCCACCTCCAGTTTTGCTCCATTTCCCCTAGTCCTGTCACTGCCTGATAGCCTAAAACGTCCCTCCCCAGCTTTTTTGTAGCCCACTTCAGATACTGGAAGGCCACAAGAAGGTCACTTGGAAGCCTCCTCTTCTTCAGACTGAACAGCCTCAACTCTTTCAGTCTCTCCTCATAGGAGAGGTGCTGCAGCCTTCTGAGCACCCTCGTGGCCCTTCTCTGGACATGCTCCAGCATGTTCAAATTCCTCTTGTAATAGGGGCTCCAGAACTGGATGCAGCACTCCAGGTGGGGTCTCAGCAGAGCAAAGCTGCTTTCTCTGGGTTTCTCTTCTTTCAACCATACTGGCCGAGTTGGGTTCTGCTGAAGTTTGACTGCTTCTTGGCTTTCATGGTTTTCAAAGAAGTATGACTACTTCTTAGCTTTCATGAGTTGTCCTTATGAACTGAGTTGAGAGCCACCTGCAAGAATTTCTTTAGTAACTCTTTGCATTTTCTTTAGACCAAAAGGTTGAATTTCTCGTTTTGGTTCTTTTAGAAGGGAAATTTAAAAAGCGCAAGCAAAAAAACTTCTTCACATTTTCATTGCATTTTTCTTTATTCAGTCATATTTATTCTTTCCTCCTTTGTATATTCATTTAACTGTTTTAGTGTCTGAGAGAGCCATGCAGCTTGAAACTGCTATAGAATCACAGAATCATAGAATGGTTTAGGTTGGAAGGGACCTCAAAGACCAACTCTAGGGAGGGAGCAGCCACAACCTCCCTGGGCAACCTGTGCCAGTGTCTCACCACCCTCACTGCAAAAAAACTTCCTCCTAACATCCCATTTAAATCTCCCCTCTGCCAGTTTAAACCCATTACCCCTCGTCCCGTCGTAACAAGACCTTGTGAATAGCACCTCTCCAGCCCTTCTGTAGCCCCCCTTCAGATACTGGAAGGCTACTATATCAAAGCATATTGAGTCACTTTAAAGACCAGCACCTACTCTGGAATCACACCATGGCTGGAGAATCTGTATCACCAAGTTACCACTTGAGTGATAGAAGATACAATATCCTGGAAGCTTATCTGAATCCATGACTCTTTGATCTGACTATTTTGCCATGTGCCTTTCAGGATAGTTCTAGTGGGAGAAGTCCCTGCCTATGGTGGGGGGTGGTTGGAACTGGATGATCTTTGAGGTCCCTTCCAACCTAAACTATTCCATGTTTCTGTATTGCATAATTCTGGAAATAACTGAGATTATAAATATCAAAGCATATTGAGTCACTTTAAAGACCAGCTCCTAGTCTGGAATCACACCATGGCTGGAGAATCTGCATCACCAAGTTACCACCTGAGTGATAGAAGATACAATATTCTGGATGCTTATCTGAATCCATAACTCTTTGATCTGACCATTTTGCCATGTGCCTTTCAGGACAGTTCTAGTGGGAGGTGTCCCTGCCTATGGCACAGGGGGGTTGGAACTGGATGAGCTTTCAGATCCCTTCCACCCTAAACCATTCTATGATTCTATGATATTTATAATCTCAGTTATTTCCAGCATTACATAATACAGAGTCATAGAATCAGAATGGTTCAGGTTGGAAGGGACCTCAAAGATCATCCAATTCCAACCCCTCACCATAGGCAGGGACTGGATGAGCTGTGAAGTCCCTTCCAACATAGACCATTCTATGATTCTATGATTTTTTGAGGTCCCTTCCAACTCCTGACGTTCTCTGTGTGTGATCCTTTTTATTTCAAGACCTGGGACTCTAAAAATTGATGAGTCCACGCCACAGGAAAATACCATTTCTTGCAATTTTTATATGCATTTTTTACAGGCCCAAATCTTTATGGAGACTTTTCCCAGTTATGCCCCAAATTATTTGGTCCATTAAAAAAAAAAAAAATCACATTGAGACATTCCTTACTTATCTCCGTGAGATTATATGGTGCATGCTGCAATTTTCCTGAAGGTGCTGGCGTTTCTGATTGGTTTATTAATTTGTGTTTATTGTAGGTACTCTGCTATAATGTTTTATCTTAATTAGGATTTTTATGCCCACTATATCCAGTCTGCGTGTGGCCAGTTTTGGTTTTTCTTTTTTCTTTTTTCTTTTTTTCTTTCTATGCTGCATGTCTTTCTGGTGTAACCAAGGTTTAGTGGCTTGCTCCAAGAAGGGGAAATTTATAATCAAATTAAAAGTAATTACACAGACGTTGTGTTTCCCAAGCAAACTACTTTGCATCAGCAGGAGGTGAGACTTGAGTTTCAAATCCATAAGTTCTTAGCCTGGTAAGCCTCCTGTTGCCCTATGTATGGTGTTAACCAGCCTTAAATTCCAGGGATGGAATCTGAACTTTGTATTTGGGGGCTGAAATGAAGGTGCTTCTGGGGCATTGATTGCACACTAATTTCATTCACCTCTTTCCAAAAAGAGATATTCTTGTTCAGTAGAAGGCTAGAAAATGCAAGAATAATGCCTATTACCAGAGTAATTCCTCCACATTTTAGATGTGGGAAAAGATTCTCTTCACCATTGTTATACTCAAAGAAGCAGAGAATCATAGAAGTGTTTGGGTTGGAAGGGACCTCAAAGACTGTAGAATCATAGAATGGGCCTCCAAGCTCATCCAGTTCTAACCCCCTGCCACAGGCAGGGACACCTCCCACTAGAACAGATTGCTCAAGGCCTCATCCAACCTGGCCTTGAACACATCCAGGGAGGGAGCATCCACAACCTCCCTGGGCAATCTGTGCCTGTGTTTCACCACCCTCACTGGAGAGAACATCCTTACCCTGACTTGATTTCTGCAGTCTCTCCTCAAGGCCCTTTTGGCTTTTTCCATGGTTCCTTCAATCTAGTAAAAACCAAAAGGGATAATGTGCAAGTTCTCTCTGGAGAACTTGATGGGGGATAAGAAATCAATTTGTTGTCCTTCTACAGCTGACAGAGCTTTTTCATTTGAAACAGAGAAGCCTGAGTCTCAACTTTGCTCTTCCTAATCTCCAGTCTAAATCTCCCCTCTTGCAGCTCAGAGACAATACCCCTTGCTGTGTCACTAGAAGCCTCTACAACTTAAACCAGCAGTCACAGAATCAAGCAATTGTTTTGACTGGGAAAGGCCTTCAAGACCATTGAGGTCATAGAATCACAGAATGGTTTAGGTTGGAAGAGACCTCAAAGATCATCCAGTTCCAACCCCCCACCACAGGCAGGGACACCTCCCACTAGATCAGGACGCTCAAGACCTCATCGAGCCTGGCCTTGAACACATCCAGGGAGGGAGCAGACACAACCTCCCTGGGTAACCTGTTCCAGTGCCTCGCCACCCTCACTGTGAAGAATTTCTTCCTAACATCCCGTTTCAATCTCCCTCCCACCAATTTGAACCCATTCCCCCTCATCCTGTCATTACAAGACCTTGTGAACAGTCCCTCCCCAGCCCTCCTGTAGGCCCCCTCAGATACTGGTAGGCTGCTATAAGGTCTCCTGGCAGCCTTCTGTTCTCCAGGCTGAAAAGCCCCAACTCTCTCAGCCTGTCCTCATAGCAGAGCTGCTGCAGCCCTCTGAGCATCTTTGTGGCCCTCCTCTGGACTCTCTCCAACACTTCCATGTCCTTCTTGTGCTGGGGGCTCCAGAACTGCACACAGTACTCCAGGTGGGGTCTGACAAGAGCAGAGTAAAGGGGGAGCATCACCTCCCTTGCCCTGCTGGTAATGCGTTCTCTGATACCCAGAGTTCACGTCCTACCCCTACCATCCCAGCGGGGGATGTCATCTCCAATTAGCCCAAAGGCAAGAAGTGGTTTGTCCCCAGTTTTAAACTTTCTGGATGTAATATTGACTGCTTGGGCAGGGCACTCTGCATTTGCATTCAGCAAAGGTCGGCGCAGAAGCGCCTTAGTTTGTAAGCCAGCCGCGAGGAGCAAGTTGTAAATTACGCACCACTGAGTTGCTGAGTCACTTGAATGCTTCAGACTGCTCTAAATGCAAGCTCCAGTGGGGCTGCTGAATTATCCTAGGCTGTTTTTCAGAAGATCCTCGTGTCACGATCTCATTCTAAATATGATTTTTTAAATTTTTTTTCAACTTGATAAGGGTTTAATTTGAGATTTCGGCGGTGAAGAGAATTGAGTAGAGACATTTTAAGTGCTTCTTCACCTATCATTAGAGACACCAAGTGACACAGGGAAAGATAATGAACATAGAAAGAGCCCCCAAAGCACTTTTAGATCGTTTCTTGAGAGTCAGCAGGCCAATATTGACTTTGATTAAGCACTCACTATGGTCCCATTAGTTTGGCAAACTGTGAAACAAAAGTGAGCGTCCTCTCCAACTTGATTTTGCAAAACTCTTTCACAACTTCAGTGCTGAATGTCTTTAGAAGATCTCTGGTTTGAAGTTTTGTTGTTGGTTTTTTTTTTTTCCTTTCCCTTGCTTTGTTGGGGTTTTTTTTATTTTTTTTTTCTCCTAAAGAAAAAAAAAAAGTCATTTTCAGTGTTTCAAAGAACTCATATTCTAAGACTAACATAAAGGTTTATAGTATCAGGCAGTGACACTCAACAATCTCATTTTAGGTCTCAGAACTGCAGGGGAAAGCAAAGATACATATTTCCCTCTGATGAGCTTGTGTGTCTGTGGTGTAATTGTCAGATTTTAAACCAAAGGACTAAGTGGTCAGGAGAGCCAATGGCATCCTGGCCTGCATCAGCCAGGCAGGACAAGGGAGGTTATTCTGCCCTTGTGCTCAGCACTGCTCAGGCTACACCCTGAGTCCTGTGTCCAGTTTTGGGCCCCTCAATTCGAGAGAGATGCTGAGGTACTGGAAGGTGTCCAGAGAAGGGCACCAAGGGTGGGGAGAGGCCTGGAGCACAGCCCTGGAAAGAGAGGCTGAGGGAGCTGGGGGTGTGCAGCCTGCAGAAGAGGAGGCTCAGGGCAGACCTCATTGCTGTTTACAACTACCTGAAGGGAGGTTGTAGCCAGGTGGGGTTGGGCTATTCTGCCAGGGGCAGAACAAGGGGACACAGTCTCAGGTTATGCCAGGGAAGGTTCAGGCTGGATATTAGGAGGAAGTTGTTGCCAGAGAAAGTGATTGGCACTGGAATGGGCTGCCCAGGGAGGTGGTGGAGTCCTCGTCCCTGGAGGTGTTCAAGCAAGGACTGAATGGGACACTTACTTGATTGAATAGGACTGGGTGATATGTTGGACTGGATGAGCTTGGAGGTCTTCTCCAATCTGGTTGATTCTTTGATTTTCTGAGGTTGCCAGGAATATTAAGAGGCTCTTTTCCCTGTGGCCCTTTGGCGTGAGGTGGAGACCTGGCTGTTGGTGTGTAGCTATCATGAAGAGACCTTGGGAGCTTTGGCAGAGCCTATGAAGATTTTTAATTGTAAGACCCACAACTGGGGATTTAACCTTTTATTTCAGCATTATTTTTACTTTCCAACAATAAATTAAGACAGACAGTGGGTTCCTGTCCCTTTAGACTGTTATTTGGCTGTGTGTGGGGCTGGAGAGATATCGTGACAAGCCTTGAGCTCCTGGTGGTTTTTTTGCTGTTGATAAAAGAGGAACTCACTGCAGCTGGGATCAGCACTGAGGAGCTCTGAGGAAATCCAGTGAGTGCAGAGCCTGTTCCTAGTCTAAAAGCAGATGCTTCAAGTTGGGGGAGGGTCATTAAATAGATGAGAGATCTTGAAAGTGCTTCCCCATGAGGCAACTCTTTCCCAGACTCTGCTTTGACTAGACAGTCTTCATTAATTTGCTATTTATGTACTTGGTAAATCTCTCTGGGCCATAAAGTGGTCTAGAAGGTACCCAGATAGTTTTCTGCTTTAACTTCCTGTCCTTTATAGTCCCTTCCATGTTCAGAAAATCATCATCATTACCTTTCATTATTTTTTTTCCCTAGCATGGAAAAAAAAAAAAAAAAGAAGAAGGAAAAAAGGAATAACATAAATGAACACAAAAGAATTAATATACTGTTTCTAAACATCTTTCAAACCAATTAGGAATAGATCCCACAAACAGACATCTGACAGACTGGGTGTAATCGGCAGCATTTTATATGGTAGTTTGCTGCCACTCTTCTACTTCACCTGGGAAGACTCTACAGAGGTTACCTCTCTGAGCTGATGCTGTAACTGTCCAAGATGCTTCAGGAGCAGTGTGGGCAGCAGGGCCAGGGAGATGATTCTCCCCCTCTACTCCACTCTGCTGGGACCCCACCTGGAGTACTGCGTCCAGTACTGGAGCTCCTATTACAAGAGGGATGTGGACATGCTGGAGCATGTCTAGAGAAGAGCCACGAGGATGCTCAGAGGGCTGCAGCACCTCTGCTGTGAGGACAGACTGAAAGAGTTGGGGCTGTGCAGTTTGGAAAAGAGGAGGCTCCCAGGTGACCTTATTATTGCCTTCCAATATCAGAAGGGGACTACAGAAAAGCTGGGGAGAGGGTTTTTTAGCCTATCAGGGAGTGACAGGAGTAGGGGGAATGGAGCAAAGCTGGAGGTGGGGAGATTCAGATTGGATGTGAGGAAGTAGTTCTTCACTATGAAAGTGGTGAGGCCCTGGAATGGGTTGCCCAGGGGGTGGTTGGGGCCACATCCCTGGAGGTATTTAAGCAAGACTGGATGAGGCTCTGTCCAGTCTAATCTAGGGTAGGGTATCTCTGGGCATGGCAGGGGGGTTGGAACTGGCTGATCCTTGTGGTCCCTTCCAACCCTGACTGATTCTATGATTCTGTGGATGGGGCTGTGGGCAGCCTGACCTAAGGTAGGATGTGCCTGCGCATGGCAGGGGGGTTGCAACTACATGATCTTTGTGGTCCCTTCCAACCCTGACTGATTCTATGATTCTAAGGAGCTTTTTGTCAAGATTCCTGGTGTAGAAATCCATACTTTTCACTGTCCTGTAAAAGGGGTTGCCTGGGAGAAGAACTTGAAGGGGGTTTGTGTTTTTTCTTCCCTTTAAGCAGGAGGAGGCTCGAGGAAGACTGGCAAGCTGCTTTTTCCAGGTGCTGGAATAGTGCAAAGCTATGATTCTATGATTTTTAAGATCACATCCATCATAGCTTCTGTTTACATCGGTTGCACTGAGGAAACCCTCTCCATGTGACTTCACATATACTTGGCAGTATTATGCCACCAGGACTATGTATTAATGCACCGCTAAATATTTTATGATCAATGTATTCTCACAAATAAAAGTGGAAAGTAGGTTACTTCTTATCCCAGGATTATGATCAGAAACGCTCAGATCGTTGCGAGGGTGGATTAATTAGCTGAGCCGAGGTGCTGAATCCAAGGTATTGTTAGATACTTTCTTATCTCAGAATCTTGTTTGCGAGCCTTAACGGTAATCCATATTGAGGTTTATCCTTGTGTCTGCCCACGCAGAGCAAGTGCAGCCACAAACAGACTCACACACATGGGTGTAGGGCCACATATGTGCACACACGTGCGAGCAGCGACGCGCGCGGAGGGCAGGCGCACGGAGCACAGAGATTTCGACGTGACTTTGGCATTGATTTCTGGGGTAAACAAATGGTTTTAAGTCTTTGCTTGCCCAGAGCTAGCTCATAATGTTCTGCATTTCAAAGTGCCCGAGTACCTTGAAAGCCAGGGCTGCGGAGTCCCCCAAGGCATTAAAACAGATATAAAAAAAAATAAATCCAAAACAACCTTTCTTTTAAAAGTATTTTGCTCACCTTTTGTGAAAAAAAAAAAAAAAGGGAACTTGGGGTTTTATCGAGTGCAGGAAAGCCTCATTCCCATAGTAACCAATGCAGGGCTGATATTGATCAGCCGAGTCAAAGGCAAAACCTACTGACAGGAATAAAGAGCAACTATTTCTTAGCCTCATATGTATTCTTCCTGAAGTTCCTGGAGGTAAGCGATACCACAGACACGGAGCAGGCTCGGGGAGCCGCCGAGCTTTTGGTTGAGTCATTAGCACAAACCCCAGCTCCTTACCCAAAAGGAAAGCTCCAACGGTGCAGGAGTTCATACAATGGAATAGAATCATAGAATCATAGAGCCATAGAATCACAGAATCATAGAATCATACAGCCACAGAATCATAGAATCATAGAGCCATAGAATCATAGAACCATAGAATCATAGAACCATAGATCCATAGAATCATAGAACCATAGAATCATAGAATTATAGAGCCATAGAATCATAGAGCCATAGAATCATAGAACCATGTAATCATAGAACCATAGAATCATAGAATTATAGAGCAATAGAATCATAGAACCATATAATCATAGAATCATAGAATTATAGAGCCATAGAATCATAGAACCATAGAATCATAGACTTATAGAGCCATAGAATCATAGAATCATAGAGCCATAGAATCATAGAACCATGGAATCATAGAA
>VWZI01011664.1:88348-103028 GCA_013396835.1 Psilopogon haemacephalus
AAAAGGAGTTCTGAACAGTTGCTTAAAAGTAATAAATGAAAAGGCACAGTAAATATAGTATATGAAAAGCACCAATATAAGCTAGGCAATGAATGGCTTGACAGCAGCTCAGAGCAGAAGGCCTTGAGGGTGCTGGTGGATGAAAAGCACAATATGGGCCAGCAGTGTGCTCTGGCAGTCCAGAGAGCAACCAGAGCCTGGGCTGCAGCAAGAGCAGTATGGGTAGCAGGGTGAGGGAATTTATCTTGCCCCTCTGCTCTACACTGGTGAGACCCCACCTGGAGTACTGTGTCCAGTTCTGGAGCCCCTGGGACAAGAGGGCTATGGATGTGCTGGAAGGTGTCCAGAGAAGGGCCACGAGGATGCTCAGAGGGCTGGAGCTACTCTGCTATGAGGAGAGACTGAGAGAGTTGAGGCTGTTCAGTCTGAGAAGTCTCCCAAGTGACCTTATTGTGACCATATAGTGGCCTCTCAGTATCTTCAGAGGACCTACAAGAAAGCTGGGGAGGGACCTTTTAGGATGTCAGTTAGTAATAGAACTGGGGTGAATGAATGGAACAAAGTTAGAAATGGGGAAATTCAGACTGGAGGTTAGGAAGAAGTTCTTCATTATAAGAGTGGTGAGATCCTGGAAGGAATTGCTCAGGGAGGTGGTGGAAGCCTCATCCCTAGAGGTGTTTAAGGCCATGCTGGATGAGGCTGTGGGCAGCCTGATGTAGCATGAGGTGTCCCTGACCATGGCAGGGGGGTTGGAACTAGAGATGATCCTTGTGACCCCTCCCAACCTTGACTGATTCTATGATTCTGTGATTTCTATGAACTGGGGATAATGGGAAGTCACAACTGGGGACAGGCACAGTTTTGTTTCAGCATTAAGCCTGTTTCTTCTTTCTCAAAAGACAAGGTGAAGAGGAACTCACAAATAAGTGTTTTATGCCTCCTGATTTTAAGATGCAGATCTAGGCCATGCCATGTTAATAGGAACATTTTATTTGGAAGAGCTTCACCATTCTATGCCCTGTAATTTTTTTAGCCTCAATATAAGCATTTTTACAGCATTTTGTGTAAACAAAAAAAATCAAATTGTAACTTATTTCATTGACTACTCCTTTAGCATTTGGAATAATGTTTGTGACCTTTTTCTTCTTTCCCCCCTCCTGAGTTCTTAGAGAAGGTCGCTTCAGTGTAAAACTGATAACCAAAGCTGACACAGAAAAATCAAAATATTCTGCTCTGTCTTTCTATTTAGTCAGGGCAATGCCATCTCAGAGGCCATTCCAAAATAATGTTGAGACAAAAAGTTCAAAGCTCCTTTCAACTCGCTGCAGATTTCACTCCATACTCTCAATAAACCCTCTTCATCTGCTCCTGTCGAAATGGAAGCTTTCAAGCAATGCAAACCTAGGAAAAAAAAAAAAAAAAAACAAACCAAAAAAAGCAGCCTTTATGTTTTTTACTTCCTTCTTTCCTTACCAGCACTGCTATTATCACATGGTGTGTTCCACATGATAAGCCATTCATTAAAGCATCACCTACTGTTTTTTTCCTCCTCGCTACCAGCTAGAACATGATCTGTCTCCGCGGGAAGACATTGGACCTCTGACCTCTTTTGTAGCTATTCCAGGCAAATATAATAAACAGGGTTCACTGAGTTTGTGTAAATCTCTGATTATGTTTACTCTGAAATCCAAGTGTTCATCTCAGGCAGAAAAATTAAGGCTGATTTTCAAATAGTATGTACAAACTCTAGCTACTAAGCATTCCATAATGAGCACTTTGGCAATGTAAAGCAAATTAGGGTTCCCACTAGGCAGGGGAGATGTACAGCGCAGTCAAGGAAAGCTTGTATGTTGTTTGATGGGGGGAAAAAAAAAACAAAACAAGTGTGCAGAAAAACATGCTACAGACTTCTGGCTCCAGATGAATTAGGAGATTCTGGCTTGGTGGACTTCATTACCGAGACTTTGCATCGTTCCCTCACTTCTGAAGGCTTCCTCTCGGTTTGCTAATGATTGCTGCTGTAGCTGGGGGTAAACATCACCCTGGGGGACCATGTGTTGTGGCAATGCAATGGGTAATAGATGGGATATTTAGGAGAGTTCAATGCAAAAAAAAAAAAGAGCAAGTGAGATGTTGGTGCATCCTCCTCTAATAGATGGGATACTTAAGATATTGCAATGCAAAAAAGCAAGTGACTTGTTGGTGCATCCTCCTGTAATAGATGGGATATTTAGGGTATTGCAATGCAGAAAAGCGAGTAAGATGTTGGTGCATTCTCTTCTAATAGAGGGGATACTTCGGGTGTTGCAATGCAGAAAAGGAAGTGAGATGCTGGTGCATCCTGCTTTAAGAGATGGGATATTTAGGGTGTTGCAATGCAAAAAAAAAAGCAAGTGAGGTGTTGGTGCATCCTGCTTTAATAAGGGGATATTTAGGGTGCTGCAATGCAAAAAAAGCAAGTGAGGTGTTGGTGCATCCTGCTTTAATAGAGGGGATATTTATGGTGTTGCAATGCAAAAAAAGCAAGTGAGATGTTGGTGCATCCTGCTTTAAGACTTGGGATACTTAGGGTATCACAATGCAAAAAAGCAAGTGAGATGTTGGTGCATCCTGCTTTAATAGAGGGGATATTTAGGGTGTTGCAATGCAAAAAAAGCAAGTGAGATGTTGGTGCATCCTGCTTTAATAGATGGGATACTTAGGGTATCACAATGCAAAAAAGCAAGTGAAATGTTGGTGCATCCTTTTGTGTAATAGACAGTATACTTAGGATACTGCAATGAAAAAAAAACAATTGAGATGTTGGTGCATCCTCCTGCAATACATAGAGTATTTAGGTTATTGCAATGCAAAAAAGAAAGTGAGGTGTTGGTGCATCCTGCTTTAATAGATGAGGTGGTTAAGATATTGCAATGCAAGCGAGATGCTGGTGCATGCTTCTGTGTAATAGATGGAATATAAAAGGATACTGCAATGCAAAAGGCAAGTGAGATGCTGGTGCATCCTCCTCTAATGTATGGAGTACATAGGATACTGCAATGCAAAAAAAGCAAGTGAGATGTTGGTGCATCCTCCTCTAATAGATAGGATATTTAGGGTATTTCAGTGCTAAAAAAGCAAGTGAGATGTTATTGCATCCTTCCATGTAATAGATAGGATATTTAGGATGCTGCAATGCAAAAAAGCAAGTGAGATGTTGATGATTCCTACTGCAATAGATGGAGTATATAGGATTTTGCAATGCAAAAATAAAGCAAGTGAGGTGTTGGTGCATCCTTCTGTGTAACAGATGTGATGCTTAGGATGAAGCAATGCAAAAAAAGAAGTCAGATGTTGGTGCATCCTTCTGTGTAATAGATGGGATACTTAGGATACTGCAACGTAAAAAAAAACAACAAGTGAGATGTTGGTGCATCCTTTTGTAATAGATGGGATATTTAGGATATTGCAGTGCTAAAAAAGCAAGTGAGATGTTGGTGTAATAGACGGGATGCTTAGGATACTGCAATGCAAAAAAGGACATGAGATGATGCATCCTTATGTGTAATGGATGGGATATTTCGGATGCTGCAATGCAGAAAAGCAAGTCAGATGTTGGTGCATCCTCCTCTAATGGATGAGATATTTAGGATGTTGCAATGCAAAAAAAGCAAGTGAGACATTAGTGCACCCTTCTGTGTAATAGATGGCATAGTTAGGATGCTGCAATGCAAAAAAGCAAGTGATGTGTTGGTGCATCCTCCTGCTACATATGAGATATTTAGGATGTTGTAATGCAAAAAAAGCAAGTGAGATGTTAGTGCACCCTTCTGTGTAATAGAAGGCATAGTTAGGATGCTGCAATGCAAAAAAGCAAGTGCTGTGTTGGTGCATCCTCCTGCTATACATGAGATATTTAGGATGTCACAATGCAAAAAAAAACAAGCGAGATGTTGGTGCATTCTGCTTTAATAGATGAGATATTTAAGATATTGCAGTGTAAAAAGCAAGTGAAGTGTGGGTGCATCCTCCTGCAATAGGTGAAGTATTTAGGATATTGCAATGAAAAAAGCAAGTGAGATGTTGTTGCATCCTCCTTATGAAGTGAAATTGTGTTCTTAGAATGATCTGGCAGCCTCCATTTAAAGGCACCTCATGGAAACCCTTGGAAATGTCCAATTTCACACAGTGGGCAGTCCTGCATGATGGATCTGCACTCAGGCCAAAGCACCTCTCAGTACAGAGCAGTGTATTACATCCTTCCAGGTGACAATATTTCATACAGACATCATCTAGGGCAACGAGGAAAGGCATCTGTGCCATTAATCTCAGCAGCAACTAGGTGTGCAGCTCAGCCCAGCCAAACATATGGGGGGCTGAAAAAGGACTTGTATAGAATCATAGAATGGTTTAGGTTGGAAAAGACTTCAAAGCTCAACCGGTTCCAACCCCTTGCCATACGCAGGGGCACCTCCCTACACAGGTTTCTCAAGGCCTCATCCAGCCTGGCCTTGAACATCTCGAGGGAGGGAGCAGCCACAAACTCCCTGGGCAACCTGCGCCAGTGTCTCACCACTCTCACTGTGAAGAACTTCTTCCTAGCATCTCACCTAAACCTCCCCTCTGCCAGTTTAAACCCATTCCCCCTCATCCTGTCATTACAATTCCTTGTGAATAGTCCCTCCCCAGCCCTCCTATAGGCCCCCTTCAGGTATTTGAAGGCTACTATAAGGTCTCCTGGCAGCCTTCTCTTCTCCAGGCTGCAGAGCCCCAACTCTCTCAGCCTGTCCTCAGAGCAGAGCTGCTGCAGCCCTCTCAGCATCTTCATGGCACTTCTCTGGACTCTCTCCAGCAGCTCCATGTCTGTATTTGCATTTAGAACTTCAGAGATAGGCTGGAAATGCACAGCGCACTTGTCAAGGTTGCCACCTGACCTGTTCTGTGCCCTTAAAACCCACACAGGTGGAGAATTTCTCAGTTCCATGTTGTCACTTTTGGGTTTCCTGGCTTGAATTTCCACCGTTTGGGATGTAAGTCTTGGCAGACTGGGCAGCAGGTTTACATCTACTGACTACAAGGGGAGTGTGCTACCTTCAGAAGCACAGGAGGTGTGGTCTACCAATACTGTTCCCTGAGTAGAGTGGAAGGAGGAAAAGAAATAAGAAAAAGAAAATTTTTAAAAGCCCAAATGAGTGAGTTTTCTGAAAAAAAAATATTTAAAAAAGGGAAAACAATCAACCTCATTATGCCATCTTTAAAAGCACTAAAGTTAGAGATCATCTGGCTCCTCTTACTTATTATTTTTACCCAAGAAAATCTGCTTTCCCTCGGAAATCAGTGAAGCTGAATGTGAAAAAAAAAATTAAAAACAACAAAAAAAAATTTTTCCCCACAAAAAAAAAAAAAAAGAAAGAAAGAAATTTGGAACCTTCTGAAGATGCTAAAGGTAAAACAATAGACCTCCTTATGCAATCTTTAAAAGCACTAAAGTTAGAGATCATCTGGCTCCTCTTACTTATTATTTTTACCCAAGAAAATCTGCTTTCCCTCGGAAATCAGTGAAGCTGAATGTGTAAAAAAAAATTAAAACCAACCAAAAAATATCATTTTTCCCTCAAAAAAAGAAAGAAAAAGAAAGAAAGAAAGAAAGAAAGAAAGAAAGAAAGAAAGAAAGAAAGAAAGAGAAAGAAAGAAAGAAAGAAAGAAAGAAAGAAAGAAAGAAAGAAAGAAAGAAAGAAAGAAAGAAAGAAAGAAAGAAAGAAAGAAAGAAAGAAAGAAAGAAAGAAAGAAAGAAAGAAAGAAAGAAAGAAAGAAAGAAATTTGGAACCTTCTGAAAATGCTGTTGGAACAGCAATCTTTGAAGGCAGCTTTTAAAGGTCTACATTGTAGTTTTATTTGAATAGGGTTCATAGGATGGTTAAATTCTGCTATTATTTTGCACAGTAACAGAATAAGATTCTTGACATCTTCTCTCTCCTTTCACCCTGGTTGGATATTGACCCTTGCTCGTGAGCAAACCTGCAATTTAGCAAGTTGATCTCCAAGTCAACTCCTGAAATTCTCTTTTACTTAAATTAATTTCTCCAGTCTTCTTTTTCCCTTTTTTTATTTTACTTTCCCAAGGGTGATTAAATAAGCAGAACACTCAAATTCACGCAATTCAGTTTTCTCTGCCTCCAATAGTTCAAGTACACAGGAGTAGAGATTCAAAGTTTATAAGTGGCTTTCTAAAATCTACTTTAGGAAAACCAAACATGAAATCCTGCCCCTCTACTCTGCCTTGCTGAGGCCACATCTGGAGTACTGTGTCCAGTTCTGGGCTGCCCCTGTTCAAGAGGGACATAGAACTGTTTCAGAAGGTCCAGCAAAGAGCCACAAAGATGATGAAGGGAATGGAAGAGCTCTGTTAGGAGGAGAGCCTGATGGAGCTGGGGCTGTGATGATTGGAGAAGAGGAGACTGAGAGGTGACCTCAGCAGTGGTTATCAATATGTAAAGGTGAGTGCCAGGAGGCTGGAGCCAGGCTCTGCTGAGTGATGCCCAAAGATGGGACAAGAGGAACATTTTTTAATTTTTTTCCCCCCTTTTTTCCTCTTTTTTTTCCCCTTTTTTTTTTCCTTTTTTTTTTCTTTTTTTTTAACCTTTTTTTTACCTTTCTAATTTTTTTTTTCCACAGCCATATGACATCTAAACCACACAGCAATTCCCACACTTCTGAAGCTGTTACACTCCCTGTGAAAAATGTACATTATGAACATTCCCTACAACTAGAGGACCTCCCCAAATGCCAAGCTTTCAAATTTGAGCTAGAAAATCCTAAAACAATTTCCTGAACAAACAAGCAAACAAACAAACAAAAAAGCTCAATCCGTGTATCAAAGCTCATGCATCTTCCACAGGCATAGGAGGTTCCATGTGACCCTGAGGTGGATATTTTTTTCCCTGTGAGGGTGACAGAACTCTGGAACAGGCTGCCCAGGGGAGTTGAGGAGTCTTCCTCTCTGGAGGTATTCAAGACTTGCCTGTATGATCTGCTCTAGGTGGTCCTGCTCTGACAGGGGGGTTGGTTGGATGAGCTTTGGAGGTTCCCTTCCAGCCCCTGACATCCTGTGATTTTGTGATTCTGTGATTCTCATAGAATGGGTTTAGGTTGGAAGAGACCTCAAAGATCATCCAGTTCCAACTCTCTGTGCCACAGGCAGGGACACCTCTCACTAGAACAGGTCGCTCAAGGCCTCATCCAAGCTGGTCTTGAACACCTCCAGGGAGGGAGCAGCCACAACCTCCCTGCGCAGCCCATGCCAGTGTCTCACCACCCTCACTGCAAACAACTTCCTCCTAACACCAATTTCAATCTCCCCTCTGCCACTTTAAACCCATTCCTCCTCATCCTCTCATTACCAGACCTTGTCAATAGTCCCTCCCCAGTCCTTCTGTAGCCCCCTTCAGATCCTGGAAGGCTGCTATAAGGTCTCCTGGAAGCCTTCTCTTCTGCGGGCTGCAGAGCCCCAAATCTCTCAGCCTATCCTCATAGCAGAGCTGCTGCAGCCCTCTCAGCATCTTGGTGTCCTCCTCTGGACTGGCTCCAACAGTTCCATGTCCTTCTTGTGGTGGGGACTCCTGAGCTGCACAGAGTACTGCAGGTGGGGTCTGAACTGGAGTGATTCTGTGAAATTGTGAGCTTAGAACCGGAGCAAAAGAACCTGCTGGAATCAGATTTAATTTCCTTGTGTTCCGAGAAGAGACATTGGTGAGAATGCAGTGGGGTTGAATTTCTTTGTGCTGCAGGAGGCCAGAGGAAAAGAGGAAGGATGGGATTTGAGCAGCTTTCTGTGGCATGTAAGGCAAGTGTCTGATTTCCTAAAATACTCTGGTAAGAGAAATGAGTTATCATTTCTCGTGAAGTCAGTTCAACAGGTTTGGGCTCCTTTTTTGGGTTGGATTTGTTTTGTTTTGGGGTTTGGGGCTTTTTCTTTTTCGGCTTCTTTTTTGCATATCTCAGCTTAAGGTTTTGGGTTGTTTGTTTTTTGTTTTTTTTTTTTTTACATATCTGCAGAACATTTGCTTAGAAAAGAAGATGAAACAATTAATCATCAGGGAGACAGGACCAGAGTCTGCTTCTGCCCCCTTTAAGGAGCTGATTCAAACGAGGGGTAAGCCCCTACCAGTGTTATTTCATCCTAGTGGTTTTTGGGTTTTTTTTTCAAGGGAGAAGCTGAATCATTATTAATTGCAAATTGATCAGTTGCCTCTTTTATTTTTTTTTTAATTTAATGAATTATTCATGAACAGATCCAAACTTCTGTGAATATATTCAGCATTCACCTAACAGTTGGGATGAACAACTTTCAGAAACTAGTGATTGACAGTGAACCTTCTGGTACACTATTTAAACAATATTGGTTCGTGGGCATGCTAATAGATTTGTCTTGGTGGTAAAACTCAACCAGACCCTATCAGCTGGCAAGTGCACATGGATAGCTGGTGGGGTGACCTCCCAGCCCTGGATAAAATACATTGTGCCTCATCTTACTATAACATTTGTCCTTAAAAATTATGTCAAAGTTCATAAAGGTAAAACTATGATGCTTGATCAGGTTAGCACCTCACATAAAATTTATACCTAAGCTCTGTCATAGGCATAAAGGGACTTAGATTCATAGAATCAGCCAGATTGGAAGAGACCTCCAAGCTCATTCAGTCCAATCTACCATAGAATCATAGAATGGTTTAGGTTGGAAGGGACCTCCAAACTCATCCAGTCCAACCTATCATAGCATCATAGAATGGTTTAAGTTGGAAGGGACCTCCAAGCTCGTCCAGTCCAACCTACCATAGAATCATAGAATGGTTTAAGTTGGAAGGGACCTCCAAGCTCATCCAGTCCTACCTATCATAGAATCATAGAATGGTTAGAATCACCTACCAAACCTTCTCAAGATGCTCTGCATCCAGGCTTTGGTGGCAGTCTTGCTCATGTCTAGCCCTTCTGCCAGTTTAGCCCCATTAGCCCTCGTCCTGCCATCACAGCCCTATCCAATGGCACTAAGTATGAAAGATTAACAAGAGCCTACAGGGGTGGAAAAAAAAATCACCCCAGGCTTCACCAGCTTGCTCAGGTTATTAATGCAAAGGGCAAGGGGAGCAGGTGGCAAGTTACATGGCCATCTAGATATCACCAAGCTGATGGGTATCCAAGTGGTTCTGTCTTCCAGGCTCCAGTTTTCATCTCTGAATAGCTTTTTAATAAGATTTAGCTCTGGGCTTGTCCACCATGACCTGCATTAGGAGCTCTCCCTTCCAAGCAGGGTGAACATTCACTTGGTGAAAATTCCTGGGCTGGCACAAAATAAAACACTTCCTGTGGAAGAAGACAGTGGTTTGCTTTGTGGGTTGGCTGCAACCAGCAACCTGAAAGTTACAAAAGGGATCTTCTTTAGTGGTTTTTTTTTCTTTTTCCCCTTTGGACCATGGCACTAAGTGCCCCATCCAGGCTTTGCTTGAACTTTTTACCCAGGTATGCAGTGACAGGGCAAGGGGAAATGGCTTTAAAATGAAAGAGGTTAGAATTAATTTAGAAATTAGGAAGAAATTCCTTGCTATGAAATGTTGAGGCACTGGAACAAGTTGCCCAAAGAAGGCAGTGGAACATCTCCTGTGAGGCCAGGCTGAAGGAGCTGGGGCTTGGGGCTTGGAGCAGAGGAGCCTGAGGGCTGCACTCATTGCTGTGGTAAAGATGTGCAGTGCAGTGTAGGGAGGACACAGCCAGGCTCTGCTCAGAGATGGCCAAGGACAGCACAAGGGGCTCTGGGGGCAAGCTGGAGCAGAGGAGGTACCCTGGGAACAGCAGGGGAAACTTCTTCCCTGTGAGGGTGTTGGAGCCCTGGAGCAGGCTGCCCAGAGAGATACATCCCATCCTTAGAAGTGATGAAGACTGGGTTGGATGGGGCTGAGAGCAATCTGGTCCAGTGGAAGATGTCCCTGCCTGTGGTAGGGGGACTGAAACTGGAACATCTGCCAGGTTCCTTCCAACACAAATCATTTCTATACTTTAGATGGCAAAGTTGCTTTCTTTCTGCCTTACTGCAAAGCAGTGGTATGGGTCTTTGAGTAATCTGGTCTAGAGGAAGATGACCTTGCCTATGGTAGAGGGACTGAAACTGGAACATCTGCCAGGTCCCTTCCAACACAAATCATTTCTATACTTTAGATGGCAAAGAAAGTTGCTTTCTTTCTGCCTTACTGCAAAGCAGTGGTATGGGTCTTTGAGTAATCTGGTCTAGAGGAAGATGACCTTGCCTATGGTAGAGGGACTGAAACTGGAACATCTGCCAGGTCCCTTCCAACACAAATCATTTCTATACTTTAGATGGCAAAGTTGGCAGGTTGGACAGGGTTTAACAGTCTTGGTGGTGCTGGTTTAAGAGTTGGACTCTGACCTCAAAGGTCTATTCCAACCAAAAGAATTCTGTGAATTGATGTCAGAGCTACAGAAAGAAAACATCCACAGAAAATGTAAATGCCAGCCCTGCAAGCAGGTTCTACCAGACAGACAACCACTTTAAAAAAGAAGAGAATAAAGCCCTCAGCAACTGGGCTCTATCAGTATACACAGCTCATAATCAGCTGAGGGCCTGATAGCTATTACAAGAGGGATGTGGACATGCTGGAGGTGTCCAGAGAAGGGCCATGAGGATGATGAGAGGGCTGCAGCACCTCTGCTATGAGGACAGACTGAAAGAGTTGGGGTTATTCAGTTTGGAGAAGAAGAGGCTCCTAGGTGACCTTCTTGTGGCCTTCCAGTATCTGAAGTGGGCTAAAAAAAAGCTGGGGAGGGACTTCTTAGACTCTCAGGTAGTGAGAGGACTAGGGGGAATGGAGCAAAGCTGGAGGTGGGGAGATTCAGCCTGGAGGTGAGGAGGAAGTTCTTCAGCATGAGAGTGGTGAGGCCCTGAAACAGGTTGCCCAGGGGGTTGGTTGGGGCCACATCCCCAGAGGTGTTTGCAGCCAGGCTGGCAGAGGCTGTGGGCAGCCTGATCCAGGGTAGGGTGTCCCTGGGCATGGCAGTGGGGGTTGAAACTAGATGATCCTTGTGGTCCCTTCCAACCCTGGCTGATTCTATGATTCTATATAAGGAAAGCTCATATATATATACGTGTGTAAGAACACAGCATCTGACTCTGCTGAGGTCATGCTGATGCACTCCACAACGGAGTGAGCTGCCAGACATTGCTGCAACAGAGTGGGAAACCTCCTCCCACCCTGCTGGCTGGAAGGACTTGCTGCACACAGAGCTGTAAACCTGCCTTTTGTTCCCCAGATAATTACGAAAATAATGAATAGTGTTTAATAATGTTGATTGAATAGGATGTTCTACCTACTCCTTACAAATTAGGGAGACATTAGAGGGAAAACAGCCTGGTGCTTTGAGGCAATTTGCTTATGAATATATGAATTCTCCTTTGGCTTATGAATATCACAGTGCTCTTCAGCTTTCTCCCTGTGTGAGGCCATTAATTCGCTGTCTGTCACAAATCTGACACCTGATGGTGGGAGATGCATAGGAAGAAAGTGAAGGCTATAAAAAGTGAATGCATCTGACGCAGAATGTCGGCTCAGCACCAGTGCAGGAGCTCCTGTCCTGCAGGACACCCCTGCCTAAAAGTCTCAGGTGAACATGCAGCAAGAGTGAGGTGATAAGCAACATCTGCAGAGAAATCACAGGATCATAAAATCATGGAATCATAGAATGGTTTAGGTTGGAAGGGACCTCAAAGATCATCCAGTTCCAATCCCCTGCCATAGGCAAGGACACCTCCCACTAGAAGAGGTTGCCCAAGTCCTCATCCAACCTGGCTTTGAACACCTTCAGGGAGGGAGCAGCCACAACCTTCCTGGGCAACCTGTGCCAGTGTCTTACCACCCTCACTGTGAAGAACTTCCTCCTAACATCCTAACACCTCTAACATCATTTCAGTTGGAAAAGACCTTGAAGATCATTGAGTCTAACCATTATCTATCTCTGCCCAAGTCTGGTGCAAAAATCATCCACCACAGCATCACATCTCTGTGGCTGTTAAATAGCTCCAGGGACAGCAAGATTCAACCACCTTCCTGGAGAGCCTGATACAGTGTTTGAGAATCCTTTCAGGAAAGAATCTTCTTTTGACCCAAGTGGAGCTTGAGGCCATTTCCTTTCATCCTATCTCCTGTTACTAGGGAGAAAAGACAAACTCCGATCAGGTTCCAAACTCTTTTCATGTAGCTGTAGACAGCGAGGTCTCCTCTCAGCCTCCTTTTCTCCAGGCTGAACAACCTCAGTAACCTCAGATGCTCCTCAGAAGACCTGATCTCCAGGCATTCCTGTTACACTTCCAGAGACAAGAGAACCAAGCAGATTAAATGATAACAATATTCCTTGGATGACCTAGCCAGCTTAAGGATGGTGAGGATGCAGAAGGGCAGTGAGTTCATTCAGAAATTGGTTTTGAATAAATTAGACTTATAGAATCATAAAATGGTTTATCATTTTCTTTTTTTACAGTAATCTGATTTCACTCATTAGAATATTCCAATGAGCCTTAAACCACCATAGTCCATACTAGTAAAGCACAACCTCATTTGGAAAAAACAATAAAAAATAAATCAAATTCTGATGATATTACTTTATCAAAGCTGGTGATAGGAAATTACCCAGGTGAGAGACTGAGGGAGCTAAGGCTGTTCAGTCTGGAGAGGAGAAGGCTCCCAGGTGACCTTATTGTGGCCTCTCAGTATCTTAAAGGGGCCAAAAGAAATCTGGGGAGGGACTTATGAGGATGTCAGGTAGTGACGAGACTAGGTGGAATGGAACAAAGATAAAAGTGGGTAGATTCAGACTGGGTGTTAGGAAGAAGTTCTTCAGCATGAGGGTGGTGAGAGCCTGGAAGGTGTTGCCTACGGAGGTGGTGGAAGCCTCATCGTTGGAGGTGTTTAAGGCCAGGCTGGATGAGGCTGTGGGCAGCCTGATCTAGTGTGAGGTGTTCCTGTTAATGGTAGAGGGTTTGGAAATAGATGATCCCTGTGGTCCCTTCCAACCTTGACTGATTCTATGATTCTGTGATTCTGTGATCCTGTGATTCTATGATTCTATGATTTGTTCTTATCTGAACAACCTGAGCCAAAAGACAGACCTTCCAAGAGCTTGCCCTTTGGGAAGCAATCTTGTTCCTTCCCACATGAACAGATTTGCGACTCTCCTATCAAGGAACAAACATGGGGCCTTGATTGTAGTTGTGTGTAGAAAAACTGTCAGGAGGAGGAATACAGCAAAGCAGAAATTGCAGGGCTGAAGTACAAGTTAAACTGGCAACAAAAGAGCACTTCAGTTGAAAGAGCAAAGTCACAGAATCACAAACTGCTCGAGGCTGAGGGGCTGCTATCCTTTGTCTTTGCCCCAAAAGCTGGAATGTAGGTTAATTTTCAAGGGGCAAAAGCAGGAACCCCATGGACCCTTGTACCTCGATGCAGGGCTTGCTGTTTACCTGCTGCCTCCCTCCTGGTTCTTTTTGACATGATTTGACTAGAATTAAAATAACCAATATTTCCTCATTTCATCAAATCCCATTTCCAGTGTTCCGCTAATGTCATACGCTAAAGCCATGGCACCTTTGATCTCATTCTAAGCCTTGAAATAACTAGGAGACATCAGTCAGCATGGCTTTGGTTTAAAAGAGATGCCACACGGTACCTGTTCTCCCTGTCATAATGCCAGCAAAATATGAATGAAAAATTCATTTCCCTCCTCCCCACCATTATTTGTCACAAAGAAAAAAAAAAAAAGGCTGCACGCACGGCAAAGCGTTAGGAAAATATCTTTAATTGTGTTTTTGCACTCAGCACTTTTTTATGTTCAACCTCTGGCTTTTCTGAAGGTTCTCCTTCCCCCTGCATTCTAATCATAATAATCATAATCATCATCATAATAATAAATACAAATGGAAAATACCTTTGAATAGTAAATTTCAGCCTACTGGGACTGTCAATTGCGGATGGGCTCTTGATTGATCAGAGTATTACACAATGGCGTGGTGTAATTCTTCAGCGTGATGTTGTAAAATGGAGTATTGCTTCTGTTATTTTATCCAGTTTGCTTTTATATGACAGGGTTTATTGTGCGTTATGTTGTAGCTCATTCCTCTGTTCACAATGCCTACTGATGTGTAATTATGACTTGTCTGAACTGTAAGAAGGAGCAGTAAGTGAAAGAAAATCTGCGAGCGCACTTGATTTATGAGCCCTGATACTATATTACAGTCCTAATCTGCCTGCTTAACTTAGCTTCAGGCAAACTTACTGTATAACATGCTTACGATTAGCACTGCAGCAAGTTGTAGAAGATTTACTCTGTTGGAGCTGGGAGACTTTTTTTTTTCTTTTTTTTTTTTTTCTTTTAAAATGATTTAGTCATTATTTCAGTTACAGGTATGGCAATAAATTATTTCACATAGAAAGACTCTCTGTCAAGGAACAGCCACTGCAGGAAAAAAAAAAAAAAAAGAAGAAAAAGAAAAAAAGGCTTTTTTTCTGTTGTTGTTGTTAAATGCAGTAACAAAGAACAGTGCTCGGAGTGTTTTCCTCATACAAAACATCTTAATGTCGCTGGTCATTTTTTTTTTTTTCTTTTTTTTTTTTTTTTTTTTTTTTGTAAACTGTTGCACCAC
>VWZI01011664.1:134818-144884 GCA_013396835.1 Psilopogon haemacephalus
AAAAAGGATGCCCCCAGGAAAAAAAAACTAAAAAAAAAAAAAAACCCAACCTCTGAATCTGTCTCCAATTCCCTTTCTGCACGTAGATTAAACCTCTCCAACTCAAAGAGCAGTTATTATTGTGTGGTTTAACATAAGGAGCAGGAGAGGGGAAAGAAAAAAAAAAAAAAAAGCAAAACAAGAAACCTGAAAGAGTCTCCATGGGTTCTTTGTTTAATTTCTGCATCATATTTTATTTATAAGTGCCAGCTCCTCTTCTCACTGTCCCTAGTCGATGTTTGACAGTGGATAATTTTTAGCAGTTCCATGTCATGTTTCAGTTAACTGTTTCTCTTGATCTAATAACAGGGCCATAAACAGATGATTTGACCAAATTGATACCGTAAGGGGACTCTCTGCTTATCAAAACTCTTCCTGCTCAGAAGGGGCCATCTGAAAGCTTTCAGAGGCCATCCCTAATTTGACTCTGTCCCACGCTGGCTCAACCTAATCCTCCCTCCATGAGCCACCCTGGTATGCGCTCAGGCATCCCAGCTTCCCAACACCAACCGCTAGCAACCAGGCAGCATGAAGCAATAACGCCTGGAAGAGCATTAATATGCAGCAGATGGGCATTTCCTGCTGCTGGGGAGAGGGTTTCCCCATCTGGGCATCCTCAGCTTGAATGTATGCACTGATGTGGTCATAAATCCAGATCCTGAGTGGATGACAGAAAACATCATGCGGAGTTGTAGCAAAGGATGGAGAACATGCAAAGCTCCTCCAAATGGTTGTTGGTGCTCTGGTTCTCCCCATTCATTGTCCTGTGATGAAAGGCAGTTTGTGGGCAATTTATGCTCTCTGCCAGTACTTCCCATCTTTCCCAGGCTGGTGATGATTATTTTTTTCACCCCCCCCCAGAGACACTACCAATATTTTAGAATAATGATATCATTAATAATTTTTTTCTCTTTCTAGGCAAGTGGTATTAGAACATGTTTTGGGAGTCCAAAGGGTGTCACCAAGAAGATCTGCATGAGTGTGGGTGGGTCTGCTCTGGAAGAATGAGAGAATCTGGCTGAAGAGAGATTGGCACATAAGAGAAATTAGTTAATATTTAATTGATGTAACTTGAAGCCCCAGCCCATCTGGCCATGTGAATGCTCAAGGCCAGGTTGGTTGGTGCCTCTTTGAGCAGACTGGACTAACACAAGGTGTCTGTGCAGTAGAAGGAATTGCAACAAACTCCTATGCTGCATAAAATTATTAATCAGAAAAGGTTAAAGAGCCAGACCTCTACAAAAAAATATTACTCTTTCTGCTAACCATGCATCTAAACATGCCCAGCAAGGAGACAAGCACAGAAATTAGCTGAAGAGAGGCTGACCAAGTAGTCCATGCTCATTTGCTCCATCAAATGCCACTTCTGGTCCCCTCAATACAAGAAGGATATTGAGGTACTGGAATGTGTCCAGAGATAAGGGTGATGAAGCTGATGAGTGGCCCAGAGCACAGCCCTGTGAGGAGAGGCTGAGGGAGCTGGGGGTGTGCAGCCTGGAGAAGAGGAGGCTCAGGGGTGACCACATTGGCTGTCTACGCCTACCTAAAGGGAAGTTGTAGCCAGGTGGGTTTTAAGCTCTTCTCCCAGGCAACTGCAAAAGAATGGGGGGACACAGCCTCAAGCTGTTCCAGGGGAGGTATAGGTTGGATATTAGGCAGAAGTTCTTCACAGAGTGATTAGCATTGGAATGTGCTGCCCAGGGAGGTGGTGGAGTCCCCATCCCTGGAGTTGTTCAAGCAAAGCCTGGATGGGGCACTTAGTGCCATTGGCTAGGGCTGGGTGCTAAGTTGGACTGGATGAGCTTGGAGGTCTTTCCAACCTGGCTTATTCTATTCTATTCTATTCTATTCTATTCTATTCTATTCTATTCTATTCTATTCTATTCTATTCTATTCTATTGGAAGTAATTTACTATTTTCTTAACTGGAATGAAGCCTAAGGTCTTGGGCTGGTGGCACTTGACCATGTGCCAGAGAAGAGAAGGCAGCATGTTAGTGGGACACTCTGAAACTTTCTGTGGAGGAGATAACCAGAGAAGACTGCCTAAAGTGACAGGTATTTACCCAAAAGGCTACAGACGGATGCAAGCATCTGAGCTGCTAGACTTGAAGGATCTTCAGTCTAAAAAACAAAAGTATGGTGTTAGCAAAGTGCAGTGCCTGAACAGATGTAACTTACTCATAAAAAGAAGTGCCTGTAGGCTTTCTTCCTCCCAAAGACAGAAGTGACTTCTAGCCCTGAACAGATCCCCACTGTGACTGCTGGAATTTGAAAAGGAATATTCTCTGCCTCTCTTGCACTGCATTTATCCATGTGGATAGAATTGTAAGCATATTTAACACAGAGTTTCTGACATGATCTGTAGAGAGACAATTACTGCAGATATTGCCAAATATTAATGGCATCTTAATTTCCTTGTTTCCACGTAGGCAAGGATTTGCAAGAAAATACAAGTTTGAAGAGTTCTGCCAATTAGGGAATGGGACTGTATCATAAAGTCTGAGAATCAGTCAGGGTTGGAAAGGACCACAAGGATCATCTAGTTCTAACCCCCCTGCCATGCCCAGGGACACCTTACCCTAGATCAGGCTGCCCACAGCCTCTTCCAGCCTGGCTGCAAACACCTCCAGGGATGGGGCCTCAACTACCTCCCTGGGCAACCCATTCCAGGCTCTCACCACTCTCATGGTCAAGAACTTCCTCCTCAAATCCAGTCTGAATCTCCCCACCTCCAGCTTTGCTTCCTTTCCCCTTCTCCTAGTGAGAAGGGACTGGGGAGGTTTGCATTGAACATTAGGGATTTTTTTTTTTCATGGAGAGATTGGTCAGGGACTGGAATGAACTGCCCAGGTTGGTGGTGGAATCACCCACCCTGGATGTGTTTAAGAGTGTTTTGGATGTGGTGCTTGAGGTTTAAGGTAAATCTTGCAGAGTAGAGTTCTAGTTTGGACTTGGTGATCCTGAGGGGCTTTTTCCAGCCTGGATGTTTCTGTGATTCTGTGATACCACAACATTGATGAGACAGAGCTTCCTGGTCACTTGACATAGACTGTAATATAGATAGAATAGAATAGAATAGAATAGAATAGAATAGAATAGAATAGAATAGAATAGAATAGAATAGAATAGAATAGAATAGAATAGAATAGAATAGAATAAGCCAGGTTGGAAGAGACCTCCAAGGTCATCCAGTGCCCTGCAACTATGTTCTTGATCAACTTAATTCCTAAGGAAGCAGGTAAAAACTCAATGAAAAGAATTACAAAGAAAATGTTTTAATATGAAAGTTAAAGAAAAAATAAGCACATGATGGAAGTAGAGCTGTACTTATATAAATGTAGTCTTCATACTGTAAGATTCTTGGGAAAAATAACAGTTGCCTCATGAAGATCCAAAGACCTTTGTGGTAGAAGGTACATCAATATGGCTTATGATGCTCAGTGTATAGAAATCTTCCTCGACTTATTTTTTCACATTTAATTTCAAGATTCTGACAATTAAAGAAACTGGGCCAGCCCATCTGAAGAACAGCCAATAAGAAACAGGCCAGAAAAAGTTTCACTGCATTTCTTGGTCGACGTTCATGGCTGTTGTCAAGAGAGAGACATCATCATCAGGAACAATTTGTTACAGTGCTCTGCCCAACATGAGAATTATAGAACCATGAAATGATTTTGGTTGGAAGGGACCTGTAAAGTTCATCCAGAAAACTGCCCTGCAGACAGGAGGGACATCAGCAACTAGCTCTATCCAACACAATCTGGAATGCTTCCAGGGCTGGGGCATCTTCACTTCTCTGGGAAATCTGTGCCAGGGTTTCACCAAACTAATCATAAGAAAAATCTTCCTTCTAGCTTGTCCAAATCTCCCCTCTTCTCTTTAAAACCCTTGTCCTGTCAGGAAGAGTGGAAACTGATGCACCAGAAAATAATTAAGTTAAAAAATTTAGACAGTAACTCCATAACTTGATTTAATACTGCTTGGAAGTAGTAGAAAGCACTGAAAGGCTTACTGAAGTAAGAACTTGGAGTTGTCTTCTGTTGGATCAGCTGTCTTCTGCTGGACACCACCTTCTCCAGCACTACACACTGCATTTAATGCACATGCTTGTGCTGGGTTCTGCAAATACCTCCCCTTTAGGGCTGCTGAAACCACACGCCCATGTCAGATCATCTTGATGTTAATTACCTGTTGATAATGATGTCCAGTCATTACTGTGTTCAGTTTTGGGCTCTCCAGCTTAAGAAGGACAGGGATCTACAGGACAAGGTTCTGCAGAGGGCTAGGAGGATGATGAGGGGACTGGAGCACTGCCTGATGAGCAGAGGCTGAGGGACCTGGGGCTGCTTAGTCTGCAGAAGAGAAGACTGAGAGGGGATTGAATCAATGTTTATCAATATCTGAGGGCTGTGGGTCAGGATGGGAGAGTCAGGCTCTGCTCACTTGCTCCCTGAGATAGGACAAGGAGCAATGGATGGAAGCTGCAGCACAAGAGGTTGCAGCTCAACACAAGGGGCAGCTTCTTGCCTGGAAGGGTCCCAGAGCACTGGCACAGGCTGCCCAGAGAGGTTGTGGAGTCTCCTTCTCTGGGGCCTTCTCTGGATGTGTTCCTGTGTGACCTGAGCTAGATTGTCTGGTCCTGCTTTTAGGAAGTTTGGCCTCAATGACCTCTTTGAGTCCCTTCCAACCCCTGTGATCCCATCAGAACCAACCTGTGCCACATGCGAACGGGTGGCCTACAGGTGAAAAATCTTTGCTGGCCCTTAATAATGCTTTGAGCCTCTCTGACCTCCAGGACGTAATTAAACGGCCGTTAAACTCACTCAGTAGCTTCACCTGGAGTTGCTTGCCTTTGGTGTATTGTTTGATAATCTAATTATGTGATTTGGTGAACTTAAAGCATGAGTATTTCTCTGGTTTGCGCTCAAGAATGCGTCCTACGAAGGAGCTCTCCTCACCTAGGGAATATTGGCGGCTGTTTGGTTGGCTTTTATTTCTTGCCTTCCCTTTTCTCAGCGGGTGAAGGAACTGCTTGCCTTTAGCTGCTCCAAATCACAAATGTCAGGTCTTGGGAACGGGTAATTTGGCAATTTTAGACAATCTCCTCGTAACCACGTTTCAGTACACCTTTGAAGCGGGTAGGAGTTCAAAGGCTTTGAAAAGACGACTGTTGCTTGGCCTGTTGCTATGAGTCATTTGAAGCAAATGGGTCCTGTCTGAGGTATGTTTTGAACTGAGGAAGTAGCGCTTTATTGCCACAATCAGATGCAGGTTTCTTAGCTGAGGAAGTGGAGTTTTCCTCGCAGATGTAGATGTCTGCTTGATAAGGCAGAAAACAGACAGATGTGCCTCTCTGCACCGGGGAAGAGGTGTGGAGAAGGAGCAAACACAAGAGCTGAGAAAAATTCCATGAAGCTACAATGAGAGGGGTTTTGGAAGCCTTCCCGGTGAGAAAATTTCTCACAAGCAAGAAAACTCTCCTTTCAGGCAGATAAATACTTAAATTCTTCTGTATCATACAAATATGCCTATCATAGTTTGTGTTTTTTTTTTTTTTTCCCCCAAGTACTTCGATTGTAGCTGAAAATCAATTGAAGGGCTCAGAAGATATTTTAAAACAATGCCACCTAATTTAAAGCCAATCAACATAATGAGCCTGATCATCCATTTCCCATAAATATATGCACACTAATAATTGTAAAAGTTGGGGTTTTTTGTTGTTGTTTTGGAGTTTTCTTTAAGTTCAATATCGTCAGGTGTCATTCTCATGGCATATTAAATTGCTTTCAGTATATACAATGTGAGATTAAAACCCAGAAATGATGTTTGCCTCTATGCAGCATGAGGAAGTACCTTTTTATTTTGTTGTTGTTTTGGATTTTTGTTTTGTTTTGTTTTAAGTTCAATATCATCAAGTGTCATTCTCATCGCATATTAAATTGCTTTCAGTATATACAATCATAGAATCATAGAATGGTTTAGGTTGGAAGAGACCTTAAAGATCATCCAGTTCCAACCTCCCTGTGCCATAGGCAGGGACACCTCCCACTAGATCAGGATGCTCAAGACCTCATCCAGCCTGGCCTTGAACACCTCTAGGGAGGGAGCAGCCACAACCTCCCTGGGCAACCTGTGCCAGTGTCTCACCACCCTCACTGTGAAGAACTTTCTCCTAACATCCCATTTAAATCTCCCCTCTGCCAGTTTGAACCCATTACCCCTCGTCCTGTCATTACAATGTGAGAATAAAAGCCAGAGTTGATGTTTACCTCTATGAAGCATAAGGAAGTACTTTTTTTTCTTGTTGTTTTGGACTTTTTGTTTCGTATTTAAGTTCAGTATCATCAGGTGCTATTCTCATGGCATGAGAATGGGTGTCCCTGGGCATGGCAGGGGAGTTGTAACTAGATGATCCTTGTGGTCGCTTCCAACCCTGACTGATTCTATGATGATTCAATATCATCAGATGCCATTCTCATGGCATATTAAATTGCTTTCAGTATATATAATTTAAAATTAAAACCCAGAATTGATGTTCACCTCTATGCAGCATGAGGAAGTACCTTTTTTTTTTTTTTTTTTTTTTTTTTTTTTGTTGTTTTGGATTTTTTGGGTTTTTTTTAAGTTCAAACGGGCCTACAAGAAAGCTGGGGAGGGACTTTTTAGGCTATCAGGGATTCACAGGACTAGGGGAATGGAGCAAAGCTGGAGATGAGGAGATTCAGATTTGATGTGAGGAGGAAGTTCTCCGTGAGAGTGGTAAGACCCTGGAACAGGTTGCCCAGGGGGGTGGTTGGAGCCACATCCCTGGAGGTGTTTGCAGCCAGGCTGGCAGAGGCTGTGGGCAGCCTGAGCTAGGGTAGGGTGTCCCTGGGCATGGCAGGGGGGTTGGAACTAGATGATCCTTGTGGTCCCTTCCAACCCTGAATGATTCTATGATGATTCAATATCATATTCAATACTATTCTCGTGGCATATTAAATTGCTTTCCGTATATATACAATGTAAGATTAAAATCCAGAATTGATGTTTACCTCTATGCAGCGTAAGGAAGTACCATTTTAATGTGTCATTGTTGTTTGGGATTTTTTGTTTTGCTTTAAATTCAGTATCATCAGGTCTAACTCTCGTGGCATATTAGCGTGCTTTCAGTATATACGATGTGAGATTAGCAACCAGAATTGATGTTTACCTCTATGCAGCATAAGGAAATACCTTTTTTGCTGTTCTGTATTTTTGTTTGTTTGTTTTAAGTCCAGTATCATCAGGTGTAATTCTCATGGCATATTAAATTGCCTCCACCACAAGAAGGATGTGGAAGTGTTGGAGCAAGTCCAGAAGAGGGCCATGAAGATGATCGGAGGGTTGCAGCAGGCTGCTCTGAGGACAGGTTGAGAGAGTTGGGGCTTTTCAGCATGGATAGGACTTCCAGGAGACCTTATAGAAGCCTTCCAGTATCTGAAGGGGGCCTACAGGAGGGCTGGGGAGGGTCTATTCACAAGTTCTTGTAGTGACAGGATGAGGGATAATGGGTTTAAACTGGCAGAGGGAAGATAGAGATGGGATGTCAGGAGGAAGTTCCTTACAGTGAGGGTGGTGAGACACTGGCACAGGTTGCCCAGGGAGGTTGTGGCTGCTGCCTCTCTGGAGATGTTCAATGCCAGGCTGGATGAGGCCTTGAGTGACCTGTTCTAGTGGGAGGTGTCCCTGCCTATGGCACAGGGGGGTTGGAACTGGATGAGCTTTGAGGTCCCTTCCAACCTACCCCATTCTATGATTCTGTGATTCCATATACAATGTGAGATTAAAACCCAGAACTGATGTTTACCTCTATGCAGCATCAGGAAGTACCTCTCTTTGCTGAATAGTTGACTAATGTTAGAAAAAAAGAAAAGTCCTCCCATATCCACATATGTGATCCCAGACAAAAGCTTCCCACAGCTCTGGATGGTTTCTCTGCTCCCCAGTGGAGAGGTGCTAAGTTGCTACCCCAGGCTGGGGCCCACCAGCTCCTGCAGGCAGAAGCCTTGTGCTCAGATGTGCTGGAGCTCAGCTCATCCACATGTGCCACAGATATGGGTGCAAGAGCATTTTTTTGGCACCAGGAGAGCTTTCGTCTTTCAGTTCCCCTTAGAATTGCTCCCACTGGCTCTGGTGGGTCTGCATCATTCTCACTGGGGTGCCCTCATAACTGAAAATGGATCTCTGTACCCCAAAGACAAACCAGTATTGGTCTACTTCCTTTGGTCTTCCAAAAAAAAAAACAATGGCAGTGCTGACAGTGTATTCATGCTTCTCCTTGACTAAAAAAAAGATTATTTCTTTTCTTGGTGAGGGAAATCCTGAGGAGGAATCTCCGCTTCCACTGCTGCATTGCAGAGGTCAGAGAAAAAAAAGAGCAAAACTCTGAAGTTTCAGGGCAACAGAGAATATTCATTTCAGGTTGTGAGTGTCATCCAGATCAGATTAAGGAAATAAAGACTCAAATTTCAAAGGCAAAGGATGCTCTGGATAAGCCAGTGTGTGCCTTTGAGGGGAAAGTCAGTACATCACAAGGAGTAGGCTCAGGGAGTTTGTAGCACTTTTATTTTCTCTTGCATGTGGTGACAGAGTACAGGAGTGGCTTGAGTCTGGTCAGCTTCAATAGATCAGCTGCTTTTATCAGTTTTATGGTATCAGGTTTGCTTAATATCAAAGTAAATGTCTGCTAAAAGAGGCTGGGTTACTGCAAAGCTGAGGAATGTGCTGCCTGATGCTCTATATCTCCTCAGTGCCTGGGAGTATTTACCTGCACATCCACATCAATTGGCATTTTTTCTCCTTCCCTTCTTGGCTCCAGCAGCCTTGACCAAAGGACACCTTGACAAATCAAATGGTTGCATGTGCAAACTTCCCTGGCAATAGAAGCCAGAAGTTTTGAGACAGCAAAAAGCACGATAATAAAAAGGGGGGCACAAATCTGGAGCAGGGACTCAAAATCTGGAGTGAATCCAAAGTCCAGTGCAGCCAGTGCAAAGTTCTCCTTTAGATCTTTATGAGATTTAGCCCAAGCTCTGGGTTTAGTGTTCACCTAAGCTGTTAGTTGTCAATCTGCCTTTTGCCCTCACATGTAGGGAGATATAAATGTTTGAAGACCTTTCCTCCTGGACAAGATGAGCTTTGGAGGTCCCTTCCAGACCCTGACATTCTATGATTGGTAATGTTTTCAGTACTAAAACCGGCTAGACTGATTTATTATCTAGGTGAGGGAGGTGGAGAAGCTCTAAAGAGGCAGGAATGAAGAACCTTGGCAGAGCCACACCAGAAGCTCCAGTTAAGAGTTTATCCACGTTTCACCTGGCAAGCTCTGAGTAATGTTTGGAGAGGAAAACCTCACCAATAACCTAAGAAGTAAGTTAGGAAAAGGACCAAGTCCTTGGCCTTTGCCAGCACCAACAAACCAGAATATTAATAAAAATAGGGCCACAAAGATGCTCAGAGGGCTGGAACAGCTCTGCTGTGAGGACAGGCTACAAGAACTGGGGCTCTTTAGCTTGGAGAAGAGAAGGCTTTGAGGAGATCTGGGAGTAGCCTTCCAGCATCTGAAAGGGGCTGCAGGAAGGCTGAGGAGGGACTATTGACAAGGTCTTGTAATGACAGGATAAGAAGGAATGGATTTAAGGTGGCAGAGGGGAGATAGAAACTGGATGTTAAGAGGAAGTTCTTTGCAGTGAGGGGGGTAAGACACTGGCACAGGTTGCCCAGGGAGGTTGTGGCTGCTCCCTCCCTGAAGGTGTTGAAGGCCAGGCTGGATGAGGCCTTGAGTGACCTGTTCTAGTGGGAGCTATGTGCTATCATAGTGCGCCTATGGCACAGGCGGGTTAGAACTGGATGATCTTTGAGGTCCCTTCCAACCTAAACCACAGCCTGTCCTCATAGCAGAGTTGTTGCAGTCCTCTCAGCATCTTGGTGGCCTCCTCTGGACTGGCTCAAATAGTCCCATGTCCTTCTTGTGTTAGGGGCTCCAGAACTGCACACAGTACTCCA
>VWZI01011665.1:0-14123 GCA_013396835.1 Psilopogon haemacephalus
ATTGGGCTTATTGGGCTTATTGGGCTTATTGGGCTTATTGGGCTTGCTGTAAAAAAAAGACCACCACAACACACAGCTTTTATTCATTTCCAGCTTCTCCCTACTTACAGTGCAATTCATCTTCCACATTTGCCCCTTCATGTAGCTCTCTCTCCTCAGTAGATCCTCTTGTACTGCTGTTATGTTCAAGATGTTCTGTTTGAAATCTATTTCCTTGAAGTAGCTGCAAAATAAATGGCAGTGTCTTACTCTTTTGCAAACCCTATCCACACAAGAATACATAGAAGGAAGTAGAGAAGAGAGGTTATCAACAATACTCATTCCTCATCTATGTTTCCGAGACACACAGTAGTCCTAAATTGCAGATGAAAAGAGCCCAGAAAGGAGGAGGAAAGGTGTTCTTATGTTTGGTCTTTCTCCCTACGGTGTGATAGTTAGTAGCAAGAAATTCATTTTTTAAAGTGAGACACTTCTTCCCATGCCTATCTCCTGAGTCATCTCCTCGTCCCCAGCTTAGTCATGAAGCTTTGCCATCATGTTTTCTCCTCATTTGCTCTTTAAGGAGAGGAGTAATCCAGTTTAGTGAGCACCTGGTAGACAGACATGGTCAATCCACTCCAGCCATCTACATCATATCTGCAAAGTTACTTGGAATAGCTAATTGCAACCTCACAATTTGCCCTTACAGAACAACCTTTACACAGTCTTTCTGAAATCTCCTTTCCCCTTCAATCTTTTTTTTTTTTTTGCTTTGAGGAACTAAATTGCCAGTATTTCTCTTGACATTTTTGCTAATTCTAATTCTGAACACCTCTGTTCCTTTTCTTTCAAATTTGCACAATACCTGCATTGGTTTGAATAGCAAATATCCTAACCTCTAATTCTGCCATTTCAATAAAGAAAAAAAAAATATCTGGCATCTCATTTCTGAGAGTCAAATTGTGATTAGGTTTAAATCTTTAAATTAGGTTGAGGCACAGGTGATTCTTAAAAGTACAAGTAAATATTTTCATTTGATTATAAAAAGTAATTATGTTGACAAGCAATACTTTTGCAAGTGAAAGGGGTGATGAAAAATTTATGCAATCATTGCACTGCTTGATAGCTCTTGAAAGTGTGATCATAAAGTACATCAAGGAGATGTCACTTTGCAGAGTGCAGTAAAGGAAGCCACTTCTGGACAAAAGGATGTTCCAAGAAAACCAAATACTGTTATGGTAAAGAAAATGCTGCCACACTCAGATGTGGGCTTCAAACATTTCTGGCAGACATTTAAAATCCCCATGCTTCTGTGCCTGCAACCTTCAGACCGAAATTTAGTTTCTGCAAGGAAATTATCTTCTAATCTCCACTGGCTTAAAAAGGACCTTTAATGCTTCCTAAACATATGATCTGTCATGACACTAAGCTTTCCTATCTGATCTGATCAACCACATTCTTCACTCATTGATAGAATCAGACAGGGTTGGAAGAGACCACAAGGATCACCTAGTTCCTACAAGTCACATTTGCAGAGCTTAGCTTCAACACAGTTTCTGGAGCCTCAAACTAGAGCTACTAATATTGAGGAGGAAAAGAAACCCAAAGCTGGGATAAATCCCTGTAAGAAAAGTTTAAGAGCAGCTCTTTGTACCCAAGAGAAAAAGTATTAAACACAGAATTAGATATTTCAGCAGCATGTGGAGTGTAGCAGCTAACCTGAGTGCCTCCAAATGTTGCGGTGCTCCTGCACTAGATGCTCTCTGTGTCCAGTGCTACTTTACACTTCCCAGGAGAAGACTCAAGCCAAGGGGGGACTGGGGTGCACTCTTCTTGTTCAGAAGTCCTGGGTGGAGAGGTCTGAGGAAAAAGAAAATTAAATCAGTACCTGAGAAATTAGGACAGTTGAGTTCTATCAGCACTCACTATTGAGGACTCATACTACAGTTACTTGGATTAAAGCATACAGACAGTAAAAGAACTGACAGAGTACTTGTCACTAGGCAAACCTCAAATGTTGAACAAAAATTATCTTCCCCCTGTGTAGTGGGTTTNTACAGACACCACACCCCTCCTGGAGACCAAAATCCCCAAGAGAGGGAAACCAAATCCCCCCTACCACCTTTCCCTCTTCCCCCCAGCTTTATCTCACCACTTGATGATGCTGCAGATAAGCTGAAGATCGGTCAGAAAGATTAGTGGCAGGAAGGAATGAATGGTTTTAGTAATTTTACTCTGAATTAGTTCAAAGGCAGAGAGACAAAGGAAAGAAGCTGCTGAAGCCTGCGCTGACCCAGAGCCGACTGACTGCGCAAGCACACTGCCTTATCTGGATGTTTCGGGAACATTCTCAAAACAACCTGCTTCTCTCTCAGTCAAAACTGGGTGAAGGGACACAGTGTTTAATTTCTCACTCTCAGGCAGCAGTCTAATTTGTCACACAAATTCTCCAATTAGCTCAAACCAACACACCGTGTTTTATACAGCACCTGAAGCCATTCCTTATCTATTAGCCTCACCAAGCAATGCCAGAAAGGGTCCTTCTAGAGGGCTATATTTAGGAAAACAATCAGGAGCTCTGATTATGACCCCAGCTCTTCAGTTCTGAAGCCCAGGATCATTACACAGCTCTTCTTTACCATCAGGCAGCACAGATGACCACATTTGCTTACACCCATGCCAGCAGCTGAGCAGGGCTGGAACAGCCAGAAAGGAAGACACAGGCAAGGGCCAGTCTGCAAAGCTGCCTTCCTTGCTCCCTGGGTATGCTTGTTGATTAGGGCTGAGAAAGAGGGCAAGCGAAGGAAAAAGTTGCTGAAAAGCTGTGCTGCTTTCTGTAAGCCTCACTGGATCAACAATAAGGCAGGGCAAGCAATGGAGATGGCCTCACCCTGAAAGATATGGCTGCTTCCCAAATGCCTGACAACTCTTTACCCTTTTCTACACAAAGTGAAATATAGCCCATAATAGGAAAAGAACATTGTTTTTTTTCTGCTAGTGAGACAAAATTTGCCATGGAAATCAGGGATTGGAGAGCAGTGACATTTACATGCAAGGTCTTCTGTACCACCTACTTTGCATCTTAGGCTATGTTGCAGGGGCCTTGCTAGAGTAGATTTTTCATTCATCTTTGACTGTAGGACCCTTATCAAACTCATTAGTATGCCAATAATTATATTTAGCACTTGCACTGGGTTGTTCTTTCCTAGTGGCAAAGTGAAGATGGTTGTGCCCGAGTACAGAATGCAGTCACAGTGTTGGTGAGGGAGAAATCCAACACGAGGCCACAAGGATGCTCAAAGGAATGTAGCACTAAAATCTCCTGGAAGCTCTCTTCTCCAGGCTGATAAGCCCCAACTCTCTCAGCCTGTCCTCATAGCAGCGGTGCTCCAGCCCTCTGATGCACAACTCAGGGTAAGAAACTTGATAAATAAGTATTTAACTATTTATAGGTGTTAGGGAATAGTCTAAGGAGAGTTTATTTGCTCCATTTCAGATGTGACAATGCTGGTTACAACCTTGATACCTCAGGCAGACTTAAGCAGCACAAGACCAGGAAACAAAAAGTGAAGTGGAAGTGTTCATTTCACTATTGCTAACACACCTTGGCAGGTAAAGGGGCATTTTTAAAGATAATCAGTTGTAAGTCAGAGTCTAATATGCAATATGAAGAATGGAGTAGTCATTAGTATAATTACAGAACCACAGAATGAAAGGGATACCTGGAGGCTACCTCATCCAACCCACCTGCTAAAGCATGGTCACCTAGGCCAGGTTGCAAAGACTTATTAACATATTCATCCAACCATTTAAAGCACTTAAAAGCCAGTGCAACAACAGTAACAACTAAGTTACATTCTTGATGCTTATGTGGACTTACCAAGGACAGGCTCCCTCTTCTGCTGCCCTCTTTCTCCTACTCCAGCTGAGATATGTCCTTGGGGTTCTGCTGCATTTCTGGAGAAAAATGGAATTGAGGGGAAAAAATGCACGATTAAAATCAATGAAATAGAGCATCAAAGGTTAATTATCTAGGAGCTGACCAAATTAAATTCACTCTTGGAATCTGCCATACTTTCATCTTTGCCTTGACATGTGAGGTCTTCTGCGCCACCTCCTTCGCATCTTAGGCTACACTGGGGGGCCTTGCCAAAGTAGAGTTTTCATTCACCTGTGACTGTGGCAGCCCTGTTGTAAACTCATTGGCATGCCAATAATAATATTTAGCAGTTTCTCCTCCCGAGAGTTCAAAGCACTTAGTTAGGAGAGACATCATGACTATTATTACTCAAAGTGTGGGTTAAATACTGTGTAGAAGTTGAGGTGACACCTCAAGGTAAGAGGCAGCAGCGGAGATGTAGATGGGCATGCTAAGCCTCAATTAAGGCAGCACTGCTGGTTCAGATCCCCTCCCAGGTCACACTGCATCGTTTTATTATAGGGTTGCATTCTTACAAGTTTGCCTTTGAAAAGAGAAATGACTTCTCATTGTGCTAATTAGAGAGGAAGCTCTTAACTGAACATAGTGATTCTGTTCCAAAGGAAAAAAGAGACCCAAGCTGAGCACGGATACACTTCTGCACCGATGGCTGCTGTGCTACTTTTTACATGACATATGAAGTGATACAGAGTAACATGCCCACAGAACTGGCTAAAAGCTGGCTGGTACCTAAGGAAATTGATTCCTTGTACCCAAGAAAGCTAAAATGTATTTCCAGCTCTGCCACAAGCGTCCTGTGTAACTTAGAACCACCTTTCCGCCTCGCTGAGATGTGGCTTGTCCTCCGAATAAAAACTTCTGAACGTCTCTGAAACAAAAATAGAATGGCTGAAAATGTTTCAGATCAATGATTTAAAGGCTCCAGGTTATTTTTATCCAAGGCAATACTTGGTTCACTCCAACAGAAACAACACATCCATGCTCTCTACCTACCAGTAGGGAGATCTCGCACCAGCATTTTGTTGGTCTGGTCTAGTTAACACAACAAGACACTGTTAATGCAGTTCTGTCAAGCACTATTAGAATGTATTTTTATTATATGATTAACAGACTTCAAGCTGTACACCTGCATTAGAATGTATGGCAGGTTTGTGCAACCCAAGTGCTGCTCATGTACCATAGCTGAGTACCACTAATTCAGTGACAGCAAAGGTCTTGGTCTTGATCAGCTGCAATTAAGTCAATTTTCTATTTGGTCATAGTATTAATGAATTTTCCTTCATAGTAGCAAAAAACCTAGATAGAATATTAAGGTTCCACCCCAACTGAAATAGGCTGCCCTAGGAGATGGAGTCACCATCCCTGGAGCCATTGGAAGGAATGGACACTTGGCCTCAAGTTGTGCCAAGAAAGGTTTAGGTTGGATGTCAGGAAAAATTTTCCCGCAAGAGTGCTCAAGTGTTGTGACAGGCTTCACAAGGAGGTGGTGGAGTCACTGTGCCTAAAGGTGTTCAAAGAACATCTGGACATGGCATTTTGGGTCATAGAATCAGTCAAGGCTGGAAGGGACAACAAGGATCATCTAGCTCCAACCCCCCTGTCATAGGCAGGGACACCCTACCCTAAACAGGTAGGGTGTTGTTGGGTTGAAGATTGGACTTGATCTTACAGCTCTTTTCCAACCAAAATGAATCTACTACCATAATTATTAACCCACTCATGCAAGATTGCTTTGCTTATCCCTCAAATAAGCAGAAGCAAAACATTTAACCAACTGGAGAAGAGAAGGCTTCCAGAACACATAATGGGTTTAAACTGGAAGAAGGGAGATTTAAACTGGATGTCAGGAGGAAGTTGTTCACAGTGAGGGTGGTGAGACACTTGCACAGGTTGCCCAGGGAGGTTGTGGCTGCCCCCTCCCTGGAGGTGTTCAAGGCCAGGTTGGATGAGGCCTTGAGAGACCTGATCTAGTGGGAAGTGTCCCTGTCTATGGCACAGGAGGATTGGAACTGGCTGAGCTTTGAGATCCCTTCCAACCTAAACTGTTCTCAGAATCCAGTTTGTCAGGCTGCAGTTCTGTTATGTTAAAATTGACTTCTAAGAGGCTTATGGAATGAAAGAAAAGCATCTTTGAAGCTCTGTATTCACCCACAAATATTGTTCAAGAACAGCTTAGCTGAGCAAATTTTGCCCTTCTGTATTTGCCAAACATAGAAAACACTGAATAAACAAGTGGCTGCAATGTTGAAGTTTTAAAGCTCTAGGTCATATTCTCAACAAGCCTGCTAATTAGCTAAGAAATAATTAGGGCTAGAAATAAGCAATGTTCCAAAGACTGGATTATTTCCTTTTCAATAGAAAGGTTAGAAGTTTAGAGTAACCATTTTTTTCCTCAGCCCTTAAAAAAAAAGCCAAACCAACAGCAGGGGTTGCTGGAACTGTTTAAAGGGATATTGGAGGGTGATTCTTCCCTGGAAACCCAGCACAGACTGCCTGTAAAGATCTAAAGATTACTACCCCTAACCTTCCTGATTTTTTCTTGGAAAGTCCTTGAGACCCCACCTGGAGCACTGTGTCCAGTTCTGGAGCCTGTATTACAAGAAATACTTTGATGTGCTACAACATGTCCAAAGAAGGGTCATGAAGATGAGCAGAGAGCTGAAGCTGCTTTCTTATGAGGACAGGCTAAGAGAGTTGGGGCTGTTCAGCCCAGGGAGGAAAAGGCTCCAAGAAGACTTTGTGGCCTTCCTGTATCAGGAAAGCTGGGGAGGGACTTTTCTAGAGTACCAGGTGGTGATAGGACTGGGGAGAATGCATCAAAGCTAGAGAAATTAGGAAGAAGTCCTCCACCATAAGGGTGGTGAGAGACTGAAAAGGGATGCCCAAAGAAATAGTTGAAGCCTCATCCCTGAAATTCTTGAAGGCCAGGCTGGATGCTACTTTAGGTCACCTGAAAGCCTGGAAAGTGCCACTGCCCATGGCAGGGAGGTTAGAAATAGATAATCCTTGAGGTCCCTTCCAGTCCTGACAATTCAACAATTCTAAAAATCCTTCTGCTAAAAATTCAATTCTGATCATTTGTATGCACAGAGAGCATATAACAAACAGTAAGAGGTTTTACAGCTCACTAAATCTTAATAATACACCTAAAACAAACAGCTGATAGAGATTTTTTTTACTGTTTCCAGCAAGAATACAACCAAACTAATGGTGAATATATTTTGTGTCCTTGAATTCATGGTGGCTGTCAAAAGCACTAAAGAAACCTGATCTGTGTGGTGAGATGAAGGGAGAGAACCAGTCCTTACCAGATCAATTTCTATCCTGTAAATTGTAGTATAGACCTCATTTTAATTAATGGAAAACTGCTGTCCTAAATTTTCTTCGTCACTTTTACTGTGCCCTGAAAAGGTGATAAGTAGAAATAGATTCTGCACAGCTACTCTGCCTTCCATGTACTGCCAGCCTGAACAAGCAGCACACATCAATAGACAGTCCAGTGGATGTGGTGGTTGGAATTGTTCATCCTCGATGAGACCCCACCTGGAGTACTGCAGCCAGTTCTGGAGCCCCTGGGACAGGAGGGATGTGGAAATGCTGAAGCACATCCAGAGAAAGGCCATGAGTATGCTCAGAGGGCTGCAGCACCTCTGCTATGAGGACAGACTGAAAGAGTTGGGGCTGTGCAGGCTAGAGAAGAGGAGGCTCCCAGGTGACCTTGTGGCCTTCCGGGATCCGAAGGGGGCCTGCAGAAAAGCTGAGGAGAGACTTTTTTCAGCTATCAGGTAGTGACAGGACAAGGGGGAATGGAGCAAAGCTGGAAGTGGGGAGATACAGATTGGATGTGAGGAGGAAGTTGTTGAGCATGAGAGTGGTGAGAGGCTGGAATGGGTTGCCCAGGGAGGTGTTTGGGGCCACATCCCTGGAGGTGTTTTTGGCCAGGCTGGCAGAGGCTGTGGGCAGCCTGCTCTAGGGTAGGGTGTCCCTGGGCATGGCAGGGGGGTTGGAACTAGCTGATCCTTGTGATCCCTTCCAACTCTGACTCTCTGATCTTAGAGGTCTTGTTCAACCAAAGCAATTCTGATTCCACAACCTTTTCACATGTCAGAACCTTCTCCTCAGCATCAGCTTTCCTTGGTAACAGCTCAGCATTCTCTCTACAAGATCACAGAAAGATTTTGTCCTTGACAGGTTAAACAACACATTTTGATCATAGTTTGATTCATCCCTGCTGGACTGTTGGATGCTGCCGACAGCAAATGGCAATATGCACAAAAGAGGTTGTTACTGATCCTGAAAACTATTTGGCCCTCTGCCAAACCAGGAAAAAAAAATCCATGGTATCATCAAAATAAAAGCTTGGGGACATATTGGTCTTTTTCCTTTGTGTCTATTGGGTTTGATTTTGCTATTTAAAACAAACCAAGTCATGTCTCCCTGACATATTTCCAGACTAACATTAGGTTCTAGCTTTCATCCTATGTCCATGTAACCTAGCCAGCAGCAGGGGGCTGGGTACTACTATAACCAATACCTGCTTCCCAGTAGAAGACTGAACACTCTCCAAGATAATGCTTAATCCTTCCTATTAAATATTTCTTTACATTCTTTTCTAGTAGAAGCAGATAAAATGCTATTTCTCCCCATGGCAGTGTCTGAGAGCCAGGAATTGATTAGAAAACATACTACAGAAGGAGTACTGTTTTCTTCTGGCCTCATTAGGCATGGAGGCAAGGCAAGGGATAAAGCTTTTCCTCCTTCTCTAGATGTTCTGAAATACTGAAGGATGTTAGGGCTTGGAAGGAACCCAAAGATCAAGTTCAACTCCCTCCCTGCCAGAGCAGGACCATACAAAGTAGCTCAGGTCACAGAGGAGAGCATCCAGGTAAGGGATGAACTCTTCAACAGAGGAGTGTGGGGCTTGGCTCTTCCACTTCCAGGGTAGATTCTGCAGCCACTCTGCTGTTGTACAAACCAGAAACCTGACTTTTCACAGACCACAAAGTGTCTGAGCTCAGGGCCAACTGGGAGGAAGTCATCAACCTGAACTCCCTGAATGTCTCATTAGAAGACTGACCTATTAACCAACTTCCTGACAGAGGGTGGTGATATCCCACAGCTACCTATAACTCACACACACCTTTTGATGCAAGGTATTCATCTTCCCTCAAAAACCCCAGACCATGCCTAAAATTAAACAATGTATTCAGACAAAAGCCTTGGTTCTTTCATCTCATGATGAAACAGTACTTTAGAAGACATCATTAGTCAGATCCTTTTTGTTCAAAATAGTGAATGCCCTAAAAATCCTCCTTTCTGTTCACTTTCTTTTACTAAAACAGAACTCCAGAAGAGAAGGCAACTCCAGACACTCCCCCGCTGCAAAATGCACCAACAGATCCGTGCTCACTGAACTGTGTGCTCCACCTTGATGCAAACATGGTCCTCACTACTACCTTATAGCCACAGGGAAATATTCCCAGTCTGGTTTTCTCCATCAGAAAAAACCAAAAAACCCCACACTACTTGAGGCATACTTTACAAATATGAAATGGAGTTATGAAATAAATCAGGTGATTTTAAAAAAGGGAGAAGCACATTTTCAGCTAGGGGAAATTAGCCTAGTTCCATAGCAGTAGGTTCCTTTGTCTCCCATTAGCTGAAGATTTAGCTACTGTTTGATATAAAGGGAGCTCAGTGATGAAAGAGCTTAAAGGCAAACAGTGAAACAGATAAGAGGAGGAGAGAAAGGAGAAGGATGCAAGTAAAATAGACATTCATTCTGCTTGTGCGCATCATCTCTTCCTCCAGGAACCCCAATAAGCACAGAGGCCACAATTCCACTGGAAGCACCCCAAGTACTCCCAAGATCTCATCATAATCCTTCCTGAGGCTTGGCTACCTCTCCCATTCCAAGGCAGAGAGTGGAACAATTATCTAAGCACATAACTTCACCAGGATCTGAGCCTTGCTTTAGGCCCTGTTGGCTGCTAGTTGAAACCACACTAATTAAGATAATCACAACAAAAAAAATTGGGTTGGAGACAAGCCTGAGTTCTGTGAGATTCTTGATGTATTGTGCCTGGATTTTTGAGGCGAACCTTCTGCAAGAACAGTTCAAGAGGGAGAGGGAACTACTGGAGAGAGTCCAATGGAGGGGCAGAAAGATGAGGGAACAGGAGCATCTGTCTTATGAGATGATTGGAGACCTGAGGCTGTTAAGCCTGGAAAAGAGAAGATTCAAAGAGGATCTTCTCAATGCATATAAATATCTAAATGGTGGAGGTCATGAAGATGAACGTGGCCTCTCCTCTGTGCTGCTCAGTGACAGGATTAGGGGCAATAGGCACAAACTAGAACACCAGAGGTTTCACTTCAGCTTAAAGGGAAAACTCTACATTGAGAGTGGTGGAGCACTGGAGAAGGCTGCTTGAGGAAGTTTCAGAATGACTCCAGAGAGGAAGACTCCACACCTGCCTGTTCCTGTGAGATCTGCTCTAGGTAAACCTGCATTGGTGGAGGGTTGGGCTAGATGTTCTCCAGAAGTCTGACCCCTGCCAACATGTGACTATTCACCACCCCACACCAAAAGGCCTACAGCACACTTCTTGTTCAATGAAAAGTAAAAGTCAACATCCCTACACTTAAAACACTCAAAACATTGCAAGTACTGATATAAAAGAACCCCACTCCAAAGTCTCACAGTGTGCTTCTTTTAATGCCATGTGCCAGTGCAGTAGGACTAAAGGAGATTTGGTTATGCCTACCTGTGTCAAGTGCAGGCTCCTCTGCTCACAGGTGGTGCCAGCAGATTCCAGATGAACACCAGTGACATATTTCACCAACCTTTTGTTTTCAACTGTGGATGGAAATTTGCAGCAATGAACACCTTTAAGAGCACAGCTCCTGGAAGTCATTTTGCTACCCTGAGCTTGACTGCAAGTCCATCATACATTATAAAACCTGTGACTGACAACATTCAAATAAAAGCCTTTGGCCAGGCACAGCCAATAAAAAAGGAGTCTGTTTGCCAATTTTTCCATTAAAACCTCGCTCAGAAGATTTACTTAAATGGCCTCAAACTCCAGATTTTCCATGATGATTCCAAAAGCATGGCTCTGCACAGAAACCAATGTCATTAATTGAAGACCACTTGGAGCTGCCAGCACAGCTGAGTTGTGCCCCTTGCTGGGTTATTCCAAACAACTCAGCATTCATTTGCAATCTTTGAACCTCCATTTTCAAATTAGCTGCAACATTCACTATGGCCCTGATCAGAATTCTAAGTGATGCTGCTTTCAGAGAATCCAGAAACTCCAACTGATTACTTAACAGTTAAAGAGTCTTAACCTCAGCATACAGAAAAAGATGCTGTTTCTGTTTTAGTCTGCCTCTAAGAAGCCATAGCTGTGGAGATGCAGAAGTTGGCTTTCATTCTCCAGATAATTAAGCCTGCCAGCTGCCACCAGACAAAGCTTGTCATAGTTTCCTTTTTTTCCAGAGAATCATGGAGTTGCAGAACAGGATCCTTTCCAATCCAAACCAAAAATCATTCAGTTCCAACTCTTGCCATGAGCAGGGATACTTCGTTTTATCCCAGGTTGCTCAAATTAGTCTTGAACACCTCCAGGGAAGGGACATCCATAACCTCCATGGGCATCTTACCAAGTGGTCTGTTCCTCAATTCAGAGCTGACATTAATCACATCAGGACAGTCACATATATCAGAAAAAGAAAACAGTAGTAAATAATTCACTAGGAAAAAGGGAAGGCAAACTGCTAGGCATACACACTACCCATAGCTAGGAGAGGATAAAGGTGTCAGAAGCATTAAATGAATTTTGACACCAGTAAGCTATATTTCAGTGCCAACCATGATGCTGCAGGATGTAAAACTCCCAGTCTGAGGAAGTGTTCCGTGGCTCTAGAGATGAGCAGTTGAGTCAGGTTACATACTACTGCTGATTTACACAGATGGCCGAGACAAAGATGAGCTAGAAAGCTATTAAGTTTGTTCATGGTAGAATAAAGTAACCACTGAGCTGAGCTCAGGAAAAAAAAAAAAATCAGATTGCTAATACATAAGAGATGAATCTTGGGAATTTACACTCAGCAGCATGGGCTTACAACTTCAGTTAATAGCTTGCTTGTCTCTAAATATTCCAGAAAACATGAAAGGACAGAAAGACTGAACGAAAAAAACATATCAGTTACTGTTTTCAACCAAGTGTCCAGATGAGTGGGCAGGATGGAGATCCAAGTTGGAGGTAAAAAATACAGAGCCCAACCCCAAGGCCAAATGCACAACCCCCACCCCCAAGGCAAAGTCCCCCCACCGACTCCCAAATGAATAAGATAATGTTTGCTATGAGAAATTTAATCACTTCAGTTACCATTAGACAAGCCATATTCATAGCATAGGAAGAAACCTCCAAGACCATCCAGTCCAACTCACCACCCAGCCCTATCCAATCAACTAAGTTGTTGTCTTCCAGCTGTTTCCAACATTTTGATAAGCAACTAAGTAGTTGCAGGTAAAGATGAATTTTGATTCTTCATTTTCACATCCACATCTCTAAGGGTAAAGAAATACAATATGCCTGTCAACTGGAACATTTTGTCTAGAAGTTTTAAAAAATAAAGATAATTTTTAAAAAAATAGTTAGAATTTCTGGATACTATAGAGAAAACGAAGGAGGGTGGAGGTAGAGGAAGAAACAAGACTGCTGTGTTTTATTTTACCTAAGAGGAAAACAAAATCCCAACCAGGTAATTTATTTCAGCCAAGAATATCCCCCAAGGAGTTGGTCTAGATAGGATCAGATTTACAAGGGAGCAGCATCTTAAATTTTCTACGCATGGTAGATTTTCTATATAAAAAGAAATTGTAATGTCAAGATAATTACAACTGATATCAGATTAGTTTCTAATTTTGCAATATCATCACAAGAATCACAAGGAATAGAAATTGAGATCTGGGGAGAGACAGGAACCTGCTGGAAAGACACCAGTGGAGAGCCATGAGGATTACTCCGGGGACTTGAGCATCTCCCCTATGGGAAGGGAGTGAGAGCCCTGGGGCTGTTTAGTCTGGAGAAGAGGAGATCTGATCCAAGTGTACAAATATCTGCAGGGTGGGCAGCAGCAGTAAGAGAAAGAGCAACAGCTACAAACCGGAAGAGAGAACATTTCACCTTGACATGAAGGGAAATTGCAGTGACAAAGCCCTAAAGCAGGTTGCCCAGAGAGGTTGTGGAGTCTCCTCTGGAGACTTTCAAAACCCACGTGGATGCATTCCTGTGCAAACTACCCCAGATGATCCTGCTTCGGCAGAGGAGTTGGATTTGATGATCTCTGGAGGTCAGACTATCTCTGGAGATCCCTTCCAGCCTCTAAAGTTCTGTGATAAGCAAACAGAAAAGGTCAAATGCTTGAAAGTGACCTTAGAAAACCATCCATCTATTCACTACATGAATTACCACTCTTTGAGTTTACCTTGTTCTTGATTGTTTTCCAGATGTTGGCAATAACTCTTCATCCCTCATCACTGGGATGCTAAGGCTGGAGGCTTTCATGCCTTCTCTGCACTCAAACCTGCAGGGGGTAGAAGGAAGGAATTGGGTGTACTCCAGGACAGCAAGCTGCACTGCCTCAGTGTTTTCAGAAACAGTCAGTCTGGGAGTAGTAACACCAGGAATCAGAACAGAATGCTGATCAACCTGAGACATTTAAGTTTCCAGGTAATTCAATCCCAAAACATCAGGGCTAAGCCGGTCTGACCATGAGGCAGAGCAGAACACATCCAAGCCAAGCAGTGAAGCAGCACAGGGCAGCACATGGCCAGGCAGGAACAGCAGTGAGCAGCAGCAGGCAGCACACAGGCAGGCAGGAACATCAGCAGCAGGGCCACACACGCCCAGGCAGGAACAGCAGCAGCAGCCAGGCAGCACAGGGGCCGCACACGCCCAGGCAGGAACAGCAGCGAGGCAGCACAGGGACTGCACACGCCCAGGCAGGAACGGCAGCGAGGCAGCACAGGGACCGCACACGCCCAGGCAGGAACGGCAGCGAGGCAGCACAGGGACCGCACACGCCCAGGCAGGAACGGCAGCAGCAGCGAGGCAGCACAGGGACCGCACACGCCCAGGCAGGAACGGCAGCGAGGCAGCACAGGGACCGCACACGCCCAGGCAGGAACGGCAGC
>VWZI01011665.1:15069-38538 GCA_013396835.1 Psilopogon haemacephalus
GAGGCAGCACAGGGGCCACACACGCTCAGGCAGGAACAGCAGCAGCGAGGCAGCACAGGGGCCGCACACGCTCAGGCAGGAACAGCAGCAGCAGCGAGGCAGCACAGGGGCCGCACACGCCCAGGCAGGAACAGCAGCAGCAGGCAGCACTACTGCTTGCAACTTACCTTGATTTACATTACTTGCCTGAGTGCAAAAGCTCCTTTGGCCACAGAGATTCACCAATGAGAGCAACATTTGCCAAACTGACCATAGTAGGTGAACCCAGGGCTTGCTTGACCTTATGTGGGCAAGACACTATCACACTGGTGTGGGTGCCTGATTATCACACTGGGAGGGAACATAATTGCTCAAGCCTTTGTTTTACTCCATCCCTTGTTTTCCCCATTAGCAGAAGAGGGGAGCAAGCCAGGATATCTAATAGGCCTATTAGCTCTCCACAACAGTTACCAAGTTGTAATCACTCAAAACTGAATTGTGTGAGATATGCATTTCTTTTCTCTCTGCTTTGTAGAAGAACACTTTTAGCCATGTCAATATCAACATCCAAGACAACCTCCGCTCATGACATTGACTTACTGTGAAGATGGATTTTGGTCATGGAATGCAACAGGTTGCATGATCACAGAGTGGTGGAGGATGGAACAGACACCTGAGGATAACGCTGCTAAAGTGGGGTCATCTAGATCAGGTTGCACAGGAACATGACAGGCTTTGACTGAGTCCAGAAAAAGACTCCACAAGCTCTCTGGCAGCCTGCTCCAGGGTTCCACCACTCTCAAGGCAATGAAGTTTTTTCTTAAGTCCAGGTGATACCTGTGCTTTAGTCCATACCCATTGCTCCTCATCTGACACTGGACCACTGAGAAAAGCCCAGCCCCATCCCCCATGACCTCCACCCTTTAGATATTTCTAAGCACAGAGAAGATCCCCTCTCTCTGCTCTTCCCCAGGTCTCTCAGCCTCTCCTAAGAGAGATTCTCCAGTCCCCACATACTCTTCGTGGCTCTCTCTCCAGTAGCTCCCTGTCCCTCCAATCAGATTCCGATTCCAGATAGAAGGAATCCAAACAGGAACTCTCTGCCTTTTCAGCCAAGCTGTACCCTACCTTATCTTGATCCTTGAAGGACTCAACCTACAGTAACAAAGCTGGGCTTGCAGGCATACTTTGTTAATTACCAATGGAAGCACTTAAAACTCATTAGATCAGTAATTTGTCATCTCACTCTCATTACCTTACAGACAGACAAATAGCAAGGGCTGCTTTTCTTCACACCAGGTACAGAACAGCCAATCCAGCAGAAGTCAGATTTTCCTCCCCATTAGCCCTTCTCTTCCCCTGCAGCTGATTATGCAAATACAAAGCAAGAATGCAGCCTGACACCCGCAGTGTCCTAGAGCATCGTCCCTGACAGCTGTTAGTTTTCCCCCTGCCTCTGAGGCGCAGTCTCTTGTATTGATTGATGTACAGACAAGCATGTCAAAAAACCTAACACATACAGGGCCTGGATTCATTATGTTTTCCACCTTTTGCTGCCTGTCACTTTGATCTGTACTGGAGGGACCACGCAAGCCACTTACCATTCTCGTCGCCAAAGGGCATCTGCGCTCCTCCTTTGCTCAGCCTCGCAGAGCTAAGTGCGGCTAGGTGCAATTAATAACAGCTGTGCCCTGGACATCATTTGCAGAAAAAAAGGAGAATTGCAGCTCTCTCCGTGCTCATGGATATGCATGGGCTGTGATAGAGATCTAATGCACAAGGTAGCTCCTCGAAGACAGCTGACATTATCGGCATGATAAAGATTATCTCTTCAAGCCAGGCTCCTCTGGATGCGTTTTGAAAGGACTCGAAGGCAGACTCGGGAGAAATGCTGCACTTCACTCAGGCTTTTGTTCTCCGGTCAAGAGTGAAACCAAATACTTCAAAATGCACCACCACAACACTTCTTGGCCTGGGTCTCATAGAAGCAGCAGGATCTAAAGACATAGCAATGAGTGTCTTCCCCACCCCAACCCATGTCTTCACCTCTGGAAGGAAACAGCAGAAAAGCTGAGTGCTGAGAACTCAAAAAACTCAAGGTTTCAGGAAAAGAGAAAAATCAACAGCACTGAGGCACAGTTGCACAGATCTGGCAGGGAGGGGTTGGACTCCATGCTCTCTTCAGGTCCCTCCCAACCCCGGGCATTCTATGAAATCTAGTGCCAGCTTTTCAGGAGTGAGAGCTTCCCCCTCCCGCCCAGTACAGCCAGATAACTGCAGTGAAATTTGCTTTGAGTATTAGATGGGCTATAAAAAGAAAGAGAAAACAGCACTAATGCATTTTAAGTATTGCCTCAATTTCAATATTTCTTCAGCCTTTGGATTTTTTTATTTCACAACCTAAATTTAAGTGCAATCTTGTTTTGAAGGGAAACAACACCTCTCACTCAGGAAACATGGGAACAGAACATTACAGGAATGCCTAACCACTTCTCTTCTGTGAAACAGGTTTTGTGTGAAGTCCCCATGGTGTCACAGGTACTTCACTTTCTTTACACTTACCTCTACTATAATCCACACAATAGGAGCTGAAAACAGAGGAACTAACCATACCTTTTCAAGGAATCAGTTTTCTGCTTTGGAAGAAGGTTAGCAAACATGGCACTAATTTTAGTACACCTCAAGTTTACTATGCCATTAAAAACACACACTTGAAAGAAGTTGAGCTGGCAGTCTCCATAGGGGTAACTCAAGGATGCCTTCCACAAGAAATGGGATTTAGAACCAAAATCCATCAGTAGAGCAACAAAACAGACCAGAGGAAATGTGGTGAGAACAGAAAAACAGAAGTATTACTCTGGAGATGTGCTAACAATCAATGACCAAAAATCCCTGTTCCAACAACACTGCAGCCTTAGACAAAGGCATTAACCCCCAGCACCCAGAATTTCAGGATACCAGCATGTCAAAGAACACAAAGCCAAGCAATCATAAAAAAAAAACTCCAAGCCTAACTGGCTGACAGAGTTTCAAAGAAGATTAAAACAAAAACCACCTGTTTATTCACCTTCTTGAGCTGGAGACTCCTGGAAGGAAAACAATTCCTCAGCAGGACACACTTCACAGAGTTAACCAGGTTGGAACAGACTTCTAGGATCATCAAGTCCAACCTACCACCTAACCCTCCTAATTAACTAAACCATGTCACTAAGTGACTCATCCAGCCACCTGTTAAACACCTCCAGAGATGATGGCTCCACCATCTCCCTGGGCAGCCTGTTCCTATCCCTGACCACTCTTGCAGTCCTAACATGCAGACTAAACCTGCCCTGGCACAACATGAGGATGTTTCCTCTTGTTCTGTGACTGATTGCCTGTGAACAGAGACCAATCCCACCTGGCTACAACCTCACTCCAGATAGGACTGCTTCAAGCCTCCTCTTCTCCAGGCTGCACACACCCAGCTCCCTCAGCCTCTCCTCACAGGGCTGTGCTCCAGCCATCTCACTATCCTTAGCCTCCCTGGCTAAGATACCTTCCAAGTAAGAGGGAACACAAGATAAAAGAAAGGGAGAAGCAGCAGGGATGAAGAGGGATTCTGATTGTGCTATCCCACAAAGAGATAAATTATTTGTGCTTGACTGGTACAATCTTAAACAGAAAAACATCTTTCCTACAGAAAGAATGGTCCCTGTCATAGAAGTTTTTACTCACTAAAGAAAATTCATTGACAAATACTTTAGGGTAGTATCTGTGTGCTTAAACCACCACATGTGAAACGCTGTTGATTTCCAACAGGTACCTGCTGTAACTGGAACACCCAGCTCATGCCAGAACCAAATTTTGTAGATGCCTGGAAGAGTCTAACAAAGAGGTGACCTCAACATCTGTCTCAAAGAAGTTATCATAGAATCAGTCAGATTTGGAAAGGACCACAAGGATCATCTAGTTCCAACCCCCCTGCCATGCCCAGGGACACCCTACCCTAGAGCAGGCTGCCCACAGCCTCTGCCAGCCTGGCTGCAAACACCTCCAGGGATGTGGCCCCAAACACCTCCCTGGGCAACCCATTCCAGGCTCTCACCACTCTCATGCTCAACAACTTCCTCCTCACATCCAGTCTAAATCCCCCCACCTCCAGCTTTGCTCCATTCCACCTAGTCCTGTGACGTATTTGCAAGTTCAACGCCTCTACCTCACAAGATGTAGAGGTAGATGAATTGAACTTGCAAATACAGCTGATCTTCAGAAAAAAAGTAACTTATTTTGACCAAAAAGGATTTCTAAAATTCTTTCAATGACTTTGACACTTCAGTCATTGATGTTCTTCAAATGCAAATGCTGTAAGTGTGGTGTGATTACTGAAGCTTGGTTCCCTTCCAAGTTATCCCACTGGACCATAACATGTACTTTAAGGGCAATCTATGTTGAGATGGGTTTGGGATGTGTATAATCACACTGAATAATTCCAATTCTGTTTGTTTCCTTGGAGGTTTCTCAACTACTTTGATGCATTCTGCTTCTGTGTCTTTCCCTTCCTCATCAAAGTCACAATGAACTCCCGTTAGAGGCATTATAAGAATATATCCTCAGGGTTATGATTTATCCTCAGTCTGACTGACTAAAGCTGAATTTTCTCCTTCTCCTATCACCAGCAGTGTTCGTTGGGGATTTAGAAACACTGAATCTCATTGGCTTAGATTCAAAGCAAATTTAGGAGCCAAAGAATCCCAATATCTAATTTTAAAACACTGGTCCCAGGGATGGAATCAATATTAAGGCCCTGATATGATTCAATAAAGGAGTTAGGCATCTTAAAGTAGGATCCACAACAATGTCTATCCCAAAAAAAGAAGCACACTGAATTTAATTCCTTCTCTGTTTTAAGATCCAAGCTATGACTCTCACTTGTCATGCCCCAGCAGACCTGTTCTCTAGCAATCATTTAAGTTTCTTAGTGTATGCCACACATTCAGATGAGCATAGCAAGGTCCATCCTCACTGTCCCAGACTAACTTGCATTTTAATCAAACTTGATTTTTCCTAGTGTATGCACACATCCAAGTAGGGAAGAAGGAACATGCATGCATCAGGTGACTTGACAGACCTGGGGTCTCCAGGAACCTCCAGCTGTTGGTCAGAAAGAAGTGCTATGATCATTGCAAAAAAAAAAAAACCAAAAACCCACATACCACCCTGATTTAACATTCACAAACCTCACTCTGGTTGGAGAATCCTGCTGATGAAAACGCACACGCAATTGGTTTTCATGACCTTAGCGAGAACTGGCTCCATTAGCTCGAGTACAGATGGTCAAATATTGCCAATGAAATATTTTCATTTCAAAAAATGGTTCGCTGAGCCTGAATGTTTTGCTTGACTCATCTCAGGTTTGACTACCATTTGCCAAATCAAAGGCAAATCCTCCAGCCTCCCCAGGCTGCTTCGGCACAGTCAATTTAGCACTGCCAAGTTTGGCAGAAGAAAGGCTGCCAGATAACTTCACCTGTAAATGATGAAAAAGAGAGAGAAGATGGATAACTGATATGAAGTGTCTTGCTTTAGACAGAAAACACATTGTGAAAGTCATTTGTCTCACCTTTGAAAACTAAAGATGGGGGAAGAGAGTGAGGGGGGAAAGGGGAATCTTCTGTCAAGTTTAGCCCTGCATTATAAACTTCTGCCTTCCCTAGATGAGTTGGACAAGAGAGGCCCTCAAATTATGAAGAGTAGTGAATTGATGACTAGCACTACATGAAAAAAGATCCACACTGCTGAAAGGGATTCAGATAGCAAGGTGAAAGTAATCTGTAGGCTGATATGTCTTCATACATGCTCTTAGTACTTTGAGTGTTAAAGTATCATATGTGCCAGGATAAAGTCATGAAAATACACAAACGGCCTGGCTGATCTCATCTGGACTCATTAAAGAGAAGTTCAGATATGCCTCTGACTTGTAGAGTACAAAATCCAGGAGACTGAGCCTGTGTATCAACAGCCACAGAGAACTTCAGCTTCATAGCTGGAACAAATAAAGCTAAATTTTAAGAAGTGCCAGAGAGTTAAAGGCTTCTATGCTACACTCAGTAAACTTACCTTCCATTAACTCTTGCTTCCGTGGTGAACATAGTGATGGGTTTTGATCTGATGTCAGCTGAGGAGACAGGAGCCAGGCAAGCACCACAGAGGATTTCACCAGTGGGTTTGAGGCAGGCTGAAGGAGGGTTGCATGCTGGGCAAGAGAACATAAAGATTGTTTGAGAAGACTCCATTAAAGCCAGGTGACAGCAAGGTTAGAAGCTAGCTGGGAATAACCTCACCTGGTTAATATCCAGGAAAAACAATCAGCTTGACATTTCCCTGGTTTAAAGATTTCACATTTGAAGAAAGGAATCCTTGACTTCCTTTTCAGTAAGCAGCCCAGCCAAGATGGGGCTCACTCACTCATTCTGGACTGCAGGAATCATTTTCTTCCTGTGGTGAAAATGACAGATGAGGAGGAAATTGTTCAGTGTGAGAGCAGTGAGAGCCTGGAATGAGTTGCCCAGGGAGGTGTTTGGGGCCACATCCCTGGAGGTGTTTTTGGCCAGGCTGGCAGAGGCTGTGGGCAGCCTGATCTAGGGTAGGGTGTCCCTGGGCATGGCAGGGGGGGTTGGAACTGGCTGATCTTTGTGGTCCCTTCCAACCCTGACTGGTCTTATGATTCTATGACCCTAAATAATGCAAGAAGTATTGCTGTGAAGCACACTGGATCCTGCCTTGCTGATTTCAGTGTTAGCCTAACACCACTCCTGATCACTTTCTTCCCCACCCCCGCCTCCCATTTCAAATATTCTGTTGTGTCCTCATTAACATCCTATTACTAAGCAGTTAGCAAAGGAAAAGGACAAAGAAGGAAAATTAGATGCAACAATATAGGGCATATTTTCACCTTGATGAGCAGGAGTAACTCATTAGGGGTTCCTGAAAGTCACAGAGATGCTTCAGAAGGATAATACCCTCAAGGTACATAATTATTAAAATGTTAAAGCAATTCTTTTATAAAAAAACAAAGAAAGAGTAATTTATACCAGGTAGGAATAAATGTAGCAAAAAAAATCTCTATGCAGACAAGAGAAAAATTAAACAATTCCAGAATTGTGGTTTTTTTTCTTTTTCCAATGATGGTGGGAGAGAGGAAATGTGAGAATGAAAAAAAAAACCCAGCAATTTGAATGTCAAAATGGTTAAAGGCACCCATAAATTATTAATAGGTTCTTCCCTGCTCCACAGGGACTTCTGGATATTGTCTCATGTTCCTTTTTGGGAGAGGAAGGAGGAAATGAGCTTTGAGAGAAGTATCTGAGAACTGACTGAATGCCAAACAAAATCCAAATGCCATCTGACCAGGCACACACTGAAGCACAGCATTGCTATGGAAAAGACCTTTAAGATCACCAAGTCCAACCATTATCTTATTCTACCAGGACCACTAGCACACCATAGCCTTAAATCCTCTGCAAATGAAACAGAACTGCATTAAAGGTTGGGTCACAAAAAGCTCCACAGCCTCCATTAAACATGTGTGTGCTGCAGTGCCCTGCTGGAATAGAATCAGAATGAGCAGTGCTTGGCAGGACTGCTCCAAACTCACACCACACACACATACAAGAGTAAGTTATTTCCTCTACAGTCGTATTCTCATTGACTCAGTTTTATATTATAGAATAGAATCAGCCAGGTTGAAAGAGCCCTCCAAGATCATCCAGTCCAACCTATCAACCAGCCCTAGCCAACCAACTAGACCATGGCACAAAGGCATTTTTAGTTCACAAGTTTCACAGTCAAACACTAAAATCTCCATGAAAACCAAGAAGGAACTGAGTTTGAGACAACTCAAAAACAATGCAAAGTGGGCACTGAGAATAGAAATGAGCCCCAAGAAATACATGAGATGTTTAGGTCAAACAGCATTGCCACTCTGAGCCAGCAAACCATCACCACTGAGGAAAGTCATTGCTATCTTAGACATATTTCAGTGAGCCCCACAACAAAAGTCCAGCTGCTGATGGCAATCCCACATTCAATTCATTAATCAAATAAATTAATGCACAGAATCAAAGAGTTATGGAATGGTGGAGACTGGAGAAGATCACTCAGTCCAACCACTCTGCTAATCAGGTTCACCTAGAGCAGGTGTAGGGGTTCTAGGGGTCACCCACTCAATTAATTCACCCAGACTAGAGTCAGCTGGTTGGAAGTTAAAGAATGAAACTTTACATATACAGCTTAGCACAATCTACAAGCAGATATTTACAGCTATATACAGTAACAGAGAAGTTAAGAGTAATACAGAAACACAATATCCTTCACAGAAAAGGCACCCATGAGGGACTTTCAACCATCCTTACACTGTCTTTCACCCCCTCCCACCATCTCTGGATCTCTTACATGCCAGATGAGTTGGAGTACGTTGGAAATGGGGGTTAAGACGGAAGTGATTAGTTGGGTTATGCACAGGGTCAGGCAGAAACAGTTATTACAGCAGAAGCCAGGGAAAGATTCCCTTAACCTGTGCTTCTGTTCTGGTTTTCGTACTTCTCAGCAAACCTATGAGCTAAATAGCCATTGTTTTCTTCTCACAGCCTATAACCTAATTTCTCTCATTAAAATACTCCAATTAGCCTCAGGCCAGTACAGCAGGCCACACAGGAGTTCACCCAGGTGGGTTTTATAAGTCACCAGAGGAGAGCCCACAACCTCTCTGGGCAGCCTCTTCCAATGCTCCATCACCCTCAAAGAAAAAGTAGCTTCTCCTCAATTTCAAATAACTGTGTTCTGGGTTGTACCCTTTGCTCCCTGTCCTATCACTGTGCACGACTGAACAGAGCCCAGCCCCATCCTTATGACCTCCACCCTTCAGACGTATCATATTTTCAGATATACCATGTGAAACACTTCCACGGATAATATTTTACAGACTGCCACACTGCAAAACGTTAGAAATTAGCACAAAGGACCACTGGCACCAGAACTAACTCCTTGCTTAAAAGCAGAAAGCAGTCCTATTTCAGTCAAATTAAATCATACCTGAAAAGCAAGTTCCTTAAATTCCTCCATACTTGTTTGAGCAGTCACTTGGGTTTAGGAATCATTTTTATACCAGCAACACAGCTTTTTATCCCAAAAAACTCTCAGGATAGGCAAATAATTCCCCTCAATCTTCTTTCCTCTACATAGAGCATCCCCAGGTCCCTCAGCTGCTCCTCATTAGCCCTGCTCTTCAGACCCTTCACCAGATTGATTGCCCTTCTCTGGAGACATTCCAGCCCCTCAATGTCCTTCTCAGAGTGAGAGCACCAAAACCAAATGCAGTTCTCACAATGTGGCCTCACTCACCTGTGCTGAGGACAGAGGGACAATGACTTCCCTGCTTCTGCTGGTCACACTACTCCTGATCCAGGCCAGCACGCTGCTGGCCTTCTTGGCCACCTGAGCACACTGCTAGCTCAGTTTTATCTGACTGTCAATCACCACCCCCAGGGCTCTCATGGACAGTGGACAGAGAAAGCATACAGCAATGTGACTTTTTAAGCACATCCCACCCACCTGATAACATTAAATGCTTCAATCCTCAACATGACATTAGAAAAAGCTGTGAAACCAGCAAAGGAAATGGCTTCTTTCATGCCCTTGCAGAGAAATCACCTCCCAGTGCCACTTAATCTTGTCCCACTGAGTTGGGTAATCTATTAATATCCTCATTTGCTCGCTTGGGGCTCAAGGGGGAAAGGTACCTACTGTCTCTAAATGTCAGCCTCGTGGATCTGCATTTTCTAGTGACTTCTGTGGAATTAACATTTTCTGTTTACCCTGTCAAAACCCCAGGAAATTACACTTTCAGCACCATCATCATTATTGAAGTGAAAAAAAGTCAAGATCCAAAGAGAAATTGCCAGTCAAAACCTGCATATTTAAACCTGGTTTGTTTTTTCTTTTTTTCTCTACACTGTTTAGGTATAGATTTGCCATTTGGCTCCTGGCTGTGTGCTCACTTGTCCAAATGCAATTGCATAAGTATCAGCTACCTTTCCCAGGCTTTTCTGATATTAGCTGATCAATAAACATTTGCTTACACTTTGCTGCTTCTCATTTCTCAAGGCTTTGTTCCTGATGTTGCAGAATGTTGTACATGCAATTGTTTCACTCAGATTTCATTGGGTTTTGGGGTTTTTTTAAATCCGCTCTGCCAGCAGACCTTTTAAAACCTCAATCTTCCCTATTGCCAGGTAATCATTTGTTCTGAAATTATCATCTATTTTGTGTACAATTAGGCAGTGGTTTCTCCTTACCTGGAGGTGCTTAAAGCAAGGTTGGATGAAGCCTTTGAGCAATGTGGTCTAGTGGAAGGGGAACTACAAAAAAGCTGGGGAGGGACTTTTTAGGCTATCAGGGAGTGAGAGGACTAGGGGGAATGGGTCAAAGCTGGAGGTGGGGAGATTCAGATTGGATGTCAGGAGGAAGCTGTTGAGCATGAGAGTGGTGAGAGCCTGGAATGGGTTGCCCTGGTGGGGGTGGTTGTTCCCTGGAGGTGTTTGCAGCCAGGCTGGATGAGTCTGTGGGCAGGCTGATGTAGGGTAGGGTGTCCCTGCCCATGGCAGGGAAGTTAGGATTAGATTATCTTCAAGGTCCCTTCCAACCCAAACCATTCCATGACTCTATGAATTGACACTCTATAAGAAGATAAACCACCACAAAACTTAAAAACCAACTAAAAAAAAAAACCAAACCAACAAACCAAAACACACAAACAACAGACCCCAAAACTTTAAAGATATCAAAGGCAATTGAAAACACCTTGCAAGAAAACTCAAGTTCTCCTCCCTGTAATTATCCATAAAAGNAATTCTATGATTCTAAGGTGTCCCTGCCCATGGCAGGGAAGTTAGGATTAGATTATCTTTAAGGTCCCTTCCAACCCAAACCATTCCATGACTCTATGAATTGACACTCTATGAGAAGATAAACCACCACAAAACTTAAAAACCAACTAAAAAAAAAAAAACAACCAAAAAAACCAAAAAACACAAACAACAAAAAAATCCCACCAGACTCTGAAACTTCTGCAGATAGCCAGTTGCAAGTTTTTCATATACGGGTACCATAATGTTNCAAGAAAACTCAAGTTCTCCTCCCTGTAATTATCCATAAAACTACAAGAGAGTCTTTGGCAGTTTATGGGGCTTTGTGTCTATGGAAAATCCATAGAATTTTATTGTTTTACTTGACAAATCCCCTGCCACTAAAAAGAAATTCCTGCACTAATCCTTCACAGCACTCAGGCTCCACCATCAGAAACACCTTCTGTAAAGAGCAGGATTACCAATCTAGGGCTGGTTTGGTCTAACTTAACTCCTTCGTAGGTTTCTGTTGTAGTTGTTTTGGTTTTGTTTGTTTTGGTTTTTTTTTTTTTNCTCCTCCCTGTAATTATCCATAAAAGTACAAGAGAGTCTTCGGCAGTTTATGGGGCTTTGTGTATATGGAAAATCCATGGAATTTTATTGTTTTACTTGACAAATCCCCTGCCACTAAAAAGAAATTCCTGCACTAATCCTTCACAGCACTCCTTGTTCGCTTTTTTTTTTTTCCTTCCCCTGCAGTGATTTAGTCTTTTCAACGTGAAATGAGCAGGGCAGGGGAAAAAAAAAAATCACAGCCATACTAAAAATAAATTAATCTCAGAGCCACTTCTTTCCCAAGGAGTCCGTGGGCAAAAAAAGTGAGGCTCATTTGAAAGCTAAAACCTTACGAAATAACCTTCAGCGCGGAGCCTTTCATTGTCCTAGAGGAAATCCGTTTTGATTTGACAGGATGATAAAGCCTTTTTGTCCCCAGCGCTGAAAAGGCGCAGCAGACTTCCCTCTTGCTAAGCTCCTAAAGTGCCCGACTGAGAAGGGATTCTCTGCACATGAATGGGAGCTAAATTAGCTGTGTACAGAAAGCTCTCATCAAAGGCAAAGCTCTAAGTCCTTGGCAGAAGTTAGGCCCCGGCAAAGGGCTTCTGCACTCTTCCTCAGGTGCTCCAGAGATCACCCTTCTGATGTGCTCTAAGATCACCTCAACACGCTTTGCCTCATCTCAGCTTTAAGCCATAGCCAACAGCAACTCCAAAAAGCAAGGATAGGAGTTTGGTTGGTTTGAGGTTTTGCTCATTATACTTTGTTTTCCTTTTCAACCGTTTTCCTTAAAGAAAAAACTTGTTCCCCAAGAAAAAAAAAAAAGAAATAGCTGTAATCAGCTCCTCACCTCAGAGTGCATTAAGAAGACTGCAGCCAGCAGGTCAAAAGAGGTTCTCCTTCCATTCTTCCTTGCTCTGATGAAACCACACTTACAGCATCTTGTCCTCTTCTCAGCTCGCTAGTTCAAAAGGGAACCACCAGAGAGAGCCTAATGAAAAAAACCCCAAAGAGCAAAGCAGCTCTTCTATGAGAAGGTGGTGAAGAAGCTGAAGCTCCTCAGCCTGGGAAGGAATGAACTGAGAAGCAACCTCATGGGAGCTTTTATACACCTACTAAGGGGTGGAGACCATGAGAAGGGGGCTGGGCTCGTTGTAGAAGCGGCCAGTGATAGGTCAAGGGCTAATAGGTGCAAGCTTAAATACAGCAGGCTTCACCTTAGGAAAAGTTTCTTTGCTTTCAGAGTGAAGGAGTGTTGGAGCAGGATGGCCAAGGAGGTTGTGGAGTCTTCTGTTCTGCTTTAATACAGAAAATACAGGTGTTGTTCCTGTATAGAATTTACACTGCTATGAGGTGAGTGAGAGTGCTCTTAATTGGAGTTGGAGTAGGTCTTTGATGTTCATTATCCAAATTGGAAAAGCTGCAGTAAAATAGGACAACAACTTGAGAGGAGCTTTTAATTTTGCTAGAGTTGTGTGCTGGGAACAGAAGTAATGTGGCAGACCTACTGTAACTCATAAATGAATTATTGCTGGAATGTGGAATGCTTGAGTTTTGCACTTTAGTATCAGTCTCTGGGCAGCAGATTTGCTGTGGATGGGAGGTGAAAAAAAAAAAGTGTCTCTCAGGTTTTCTTTTTATTCATGTGTTGACCTTAGTTTATCCTCTTTCTCAGTTGGTCAATGAGCTCTCAGCTCTGGAATGGTAACTGGCACCATTATGCTTGTCATACCACTGCAGACCTGTTCTGTTGAAATTTGGTGCTGACTGAGGTGCCAAAAAAAAAAAAAATTAAATATTAGAGGGAGGTTTTTTTCTTGACAAAGAAAGGGGAAAGAATACTAAAAATTTTTGCTCCAGAGGTTTGGGGGTAGTGTTTTCTCACTACTTGTTTTATTTAGTTTTGCTCAAATGGAATCAGTTGTGCTGTCCCAGTGTGACCAGGCTACCTCATTCTTTTGAGTGCAGTTCATCAATCATCCCATCACAGCTGGGGCTGATGGAAGAAAAAAAATACCTTCTTCTCAAACATATGTTTGGGCAAACATGGTCTCATGGTTGAGTATCAGCTCTCTAAAACTGTTTGGAGAGGAGAAAAGAGTCCTAGCAGGCAACGAAAGGAAAAGCTGATTGCAGAACCGCAGAGGTTGGAAGGGACCTCCAGAGATCATGGAGTCCAACCTTGCTGCCAAGGTAGGATCACCCGGGGGGGTTTCCACAGGAAGGCATCCAGGTGGGTTTTGAAAGTCTTCAGAGAAGGAGACTCCACAGTCTCTCTGGGCAGCACCCTCACTGTAAAGAAGTCTCCCTTCATGTCGAGGTGAAACCTTCTCTGTTCCAGTTTGTAGCCCTTGTTCCTTGTGTTATTGCTATGGAATCTTTATTCTGCTCAATAAGTTTATATCCTGCAAAACTTTGCACATGCTCTTAACTTTGTGCTGTCTGGACAGTTGGGTTAAACTCGCCAGGACTGCTTACAAAGCACAAAGTCTTTTAAAAAATGTAGTGGGTTTAGCAGTTTCTTGCCCCCCCCCCTTTTGTAAACCCCGGCTAAAACTCAGGAACACTGGAAGTTGATAAATGAAGCTTTATCTTTACAGCAATGCAAATATACAAGCAAATATTTACAAGATATAACAGATATTTATAGAAATATACAGTGAAAAAGGTAATACACACACCACACCCCTCCTGGAGACCAAAATCCCCAAGAGATGGTAACCCAACCCCCCTACCACCTTTCCCTCCTTTCCCCAGCTTTATTTCACCACCTCTTGATGCTGCAGATAAGCTGAAAATCAGAGAGATTAGCAGTAGGAGAAAAGGTTAGTAGGTTTAGTGATTTTACTCTGAATTTAGCCACCAAGACCAAGAGAGAAAGCAGCTGCAGTGCCCAAAGGACAGAAGCCCTCTGCTAATCTCGTTTGTTTGGGGAACATCTCTTAAAACAATTTTTTTTTTCCTTTCTCAGTGAAACTTGAAGTGACACAATGTGTTTAACTCTTTCTCAGCCAATAGTCTAATTTCTCACTCAAATTCTCCAATTAGCTCAAACCAACACACTCAGGTGTGAGGCTTCACAGTATCTAGGAGAGCATCAGCAGCCCTGGGCGCTCACATTCTCTTAAGCTGATTGTGTTTCCTCTGCTTCTCCTCCATCCTGGGTGTTCAGAATCACAATTGCGCTGGGGGTTCTGCTGTAAAATGGAACAGACACTTGAGAACCAAATGTTCTTCCCTGGGATTTCCCTGGGGGCAAAGGCACTGAGCTACACATACATTCACTCAGTGCTTACCCAATCGATGGAAACACCCACAACAAATCATTTGACTAATGTTGGATGCAATTGGCTTTAAAATTCATTCCTTTCCTCCATTCCACCGGAGTCAGAAGGGAAAAAACACCGTTCAAAACATATTAAGTGTGTTCTTCCATCTAATGTAGTCCTGACTCCTAAAATGTAGATTTTTTTTTCTTTTTTTTTCTCCAGATTCTAGCCACTTTCCTTTTTTTTCCTCTTTAAAGTGACTGTTAACAACTTAAACCTCACTGGGCTTTTTCTGTGAACAAGAAATCAGCTTTCTCTTCTTGTGTTATATGTAGCTCTTCAAACAAGGATCTCATTATGGTAGCTGTAAGGCTTTAGTTTCAGTAAACCGGTGAACATCTGTAGGTTGCTGAAGATTGCTGTTTTGACATCTACTAAGCAGATAGAATCATAGAATGATGTGATTTGGAAGGGACCTTCGGAGGTCATCCAATCCAACCCCCTCTGCAGTAAGCAGATAGAATCATAGAATGATCTGATTTGGAAGGGACCTCCGAAGGTCATCCAATCCAACCCCCTCTGCGGTCAGCAGGGGCATCCTCAACTAGATCAGGTTGCCCTGAGCCCCTGTTGAGCCTCACCTTGGGTATCTCAAGCTACCTCCCAGGCAACCTGTTGCAGTGTTCGACTGCCCTGATGGTAAAGCACCTGGTCCTAACACCTGAAGTGGTGATATTAACAAGGCACTAATTGTTATGAGTGCCTGTTCTCAGATTTCAAGCACACACTCTAATGTAACACAAGTATAATCTATTGTTTACATACATAAACCAACATCCTATGTCCAGAAGCCTGTGTGTGGTCAGAGCTATTTAAGTATTTACACAGCTGATCAGGTTTGTGTTTATTGACAAGCTTGTGTTGAATGGCTTACCAATTACTCCAGTGAGGGTAGCAGCTTTACCCTCTCTTTCTGCTGTCTTAAAAGTAGATTCTTAGGTATTGTCTTCTTTCTTTTTTTTTCTCCTGCCTCTCTCCACTCTTATGTCTTATTTTTGCTTTGCATCATCTCATCTGTAAATTGTCTAAGGATAAGAGAACAGGACAGAGGTTAACCTCCTCTATGACACTATTTCTTTCCTTGTATTATCTGCCCGTACAATGGATTCCCATGCTGTCTTTGAAAGCTGTTTAAGTGCTTCTGTGAAGGTAGAGAAGCAGAGAATGATAGAATGGGTTGGGAGGGACAATTAAAGGTCATCCAGTCTGGCCCCCCTGCAGTGTGCAGGGACATCTTTAACTAGATCAACTTGCTCAGAGCCTTGTCCAGCTTGACCTTGAATGGTTCCAGTAGTGTGGCATCTACCACTCCATTGGGCAACCTTTTCTGGTGTTTCACCACTCTCAGCATGACTTTTTTCCCCCTTATATTTAGTCTGAATTTACCTGCTTAGGTACAAGCACAAAGTGAGGTTAAGGAACAACCAACTTTATTAGGAGTTGCTTAGAACTGTCGCTGCAGCACATGAATGTATAGAACATTGAATATATGGAGCATGGAATCTGTGGGATGTGAGGAGGAAGTTTGGATGTGAGGTGGAAGCTCATCACCATGAGAGTGGTGGGGCCATGGAACAGGTTGCCCATTGGGGTGGTTGGGGCCACATCCCTGGAGGTGTTAAAGGCAAGGCTGGCTGAGGCTGTGGGCAGCCTGATCTAGGGTAGGGTGTCCCTGGGCATGGCAGGGGGGTTGAAACTGTATGGTCCTTGTGGTCCCTTCCAACCCTGACTAATTCTATGATTCTATGTTCTAACTCATATTCAGTATTACTCACTGCTTCCTCGTGCTTGCTAGAGCTGCCAGAGCAGCAAGAAATGTGTGCTTTAAATGAAAGTAAAAGGGAAAAAAAAAACAAAAAAGGAGACCTAAAGCTTGCATGAAAATTAGACATATTTGCTTCTCTTGCTCTACTTACCAGTTGTAATTATAATTTCACACTATTTGTTTATGTGCAGCAGCAACGCCTGTTGGATCATATTAACTTGCATGTAGAAGTGTGAGCAATCAAATCCTATTAGTTTCAAAGAGGATTCTCAAAGGGGAAGCTCCAGTTGATGCAAATTAATGAAACTTTTTTTGACAACACCAGCGAAAATAAATGGTATTAAGAGGAAAATTTGTAAGCGCAGGGAAACAGAAGGGAGAGGAGCTCAGAGCGCAGCTTTGTTACACTTTAAAAAGCCTTTGCCTTCATCAGCTGCTCTTGGCAGAAAATTCAATTAAGACAGTGTCAGTCCTCCACCCCAAATTACAGGAGGAATAGAATATTGTGCCACTGTGGAGCAGAAGGAAGCACTCAGGTAGCTGCTGTTGTGGAAGATCCATGTCCTGGCTTGCCCAGGCATGATCTCATGATCCCCTTCCCTCTGCTGTGAGGGGGAGAAGACAAAAGGCTTGGAGACGGACACTTTGAGGGTCCACAACTTGGCCAGACTTGTTCTTCTCAAGTAAGGGAAAGCAAGCTCCTGACTTCCCCTAATATGGTCAAGCTTGGCAAAGTGCCATTCCGATTGGTGAATCTCTGTGGCCCTTACGTTAGGGCAATCAATAAATAGGCTTTTGCCACATGCTTGCTTTTGCCTTTGCTTTTGTCTGCTCTGCCCTGCCACATTTTGCTCTGCTTTGCCTGTGACTACTTTCAGCGCACCGACAGAACTCCCTTTGAGTGCTTGGATACCCTCAGATCCTATTTTGTGAGTAAATATTCAAAGCCTCTTGGTAAGAAATTCTGTAACTAATTTCTACTGTGCCTTCTGCCTTAGCAGCAGAAAGGAGCCTCTTGAGTCTCCTGGTGGGCAAGTGGTATAACTGAAACTAAGAACCTCTTTTCACTTTTGAGTTTAATGTTTGCATTTGGTAGTTATTTCTAAAGTGTTCTAGGTTGCCTGTTCCCTGTGGGTATAAATATCCAAACTGTGCATTTAGAATACTGTGAATAAGTTTTCTGGTGAGATTTAATGGTAATAAACAATTTTCATAGTTATTAACAATCTTTGCCTGGATATAAAAATTAATATTCATTATTAATTTTGCCTAATTCATAACAGTAGCCAGAGAGCACCCAAGCTAATTTTCTAGATGCTCCTAAACATCTCTGAACCAACCCTCCTTCAACAGCTGCTTTGTCATGTATGTGACTTCTTCTAGAGATTTACTCCTCTAAACATAAAGAAATGTTTCACCAGGGGAGGTTTTCGTTTGGTTTCAAAAGAAGCTTCTTCAGATTGGAACAGGTCTCCCAAGGGTAGTTCAGGCTGGATGTTAGAAAATATTTCATCACTGAAAGAGTTCTCAAACGTCAGAATGGTCTGATTAGGGCAGTGGTGGAATCTTCATTCCTGGAGGTGTTTAAGCACAGTGTGGATCTGGCACTTAGGGACGTGGTTTAGTGTTGTCTCTTCAGTGCTAGGTTGAAGGTTGGACTGGATGGTCTCAGAGGTCTCTTCCAATCAGATATATTCTGTGAAGCCCCATCCCTGGAGGTTTTAAAAGAGGCAGAAAAGTGGTGCTGAGGGACATGGTTTAGCACCAGCCCTGGTAGAGTGAGAGAATGTTTGGAGCTAATGATGCTAAAGAGCTTTTCCAATCAAAACAATTCTAGGATAATGTGTATATCACATTGAATCCAGAAGAAAGAAGGGGGAGACTTTAGGAGTTAAGGTGTTTGTGTTCCCCAAATAACCTTTATGTGTGATGGAGCCCTGCTCTCCTAGATATGGCTGAACCTGCCTGCTGATGCAAAGTAGTGAATGAATTCCTTGTTTTGCTTTGCTTGTCTGTGCAGCTTTTGCCTTCCTTATTAAACTGTCTTTATCTCAACCCACGAGGTTTCTCACTTTCTCCTTCCTGATTCTCTTCCTCAATCCCACCGTGGAGGAGTGAAGAAGAAGCTGTGTGGGGCTGAGCTGTCAACTGGAGTTAACACACGGCGCTAAGTAATGCAGAACATAAGGTATCCTGGAATCAATTTCTGCTTCATACACCATAATTAAAATACAAAGAAAGCTAAGCAATGTTTATGCTTTTCCAATATATGAGATCAGTTTCTGATCTTGAGCGAATCCTGGCTTCTGGTAACAGTGCTACTGCAAAAAAAAAAAGGTACAGAACAGAGCTGCTCCCACAGGGGAGCAGTATTGAATACCCTCATGAAAGCATCACTAGGACTGGTGGCCAAGGCTGTAATAAAGAAAATAAGACAGATGAAAAGGTTATGGAATCATTCTGGGCAATCTATTTTTAGTGTCAATGGCTCATGAGAAGTTCATGTTCACACTGATGTTGTATTTTTCCAAACAGTTATGTATTATATACATACCTTAGCTGTATTTAGAGAGTGTGAGCATCAAAAACATGCACCAGGCTGTTAGTATTATTAGCTGGAATGGCAACAATTCCACGGTTTTAAAGCTTGCAAGTAGTAACAACAGTTTAAAAAAAATGAACTATTGCTGCTAACAGCAGAAAGAGGAGAGAAGGGAGGGAGAAAGAGGAGAGAAGGGAGGGAGAAAGAGGAGAGAAGGGAGGGAGAAAGAGGAGAGAAGGGAGGGAGAAAGAGGAGAGAAGGGAGGGAGAAAGAGGAGAGAAGGGAGGGAGAAAGAGGAGAGAAGGGAGGGAGAAAGAGGAGAGAAGGGAGGGAGAAAGAGGAGAGAAGGGAGGGAGAAAGAGGAGAGAAGGGAGGGAGAAAGAGGAGAGAAGGGAGGGAGAAAGAGGAGAGAAGGGAGGGAGAAAGAGGAGAGAAGGGAGGGAGAAAGAGGAGAGAAGGGAGGGAGAAAGAGGAGAGAAGGGAGGGAGAAAGAGGAGAGAAGGGAGGGAGAAAGAGGAGAGAAGGGAGGGAGAAAGAGGAGAGAAGGGAGGGAGAAAGAGGAGAGAAGGGAGGGAGAAAGAGGAGAGAAGGGAGGGGAAGGCAAACTACTCCAAGATCATTCCACCAGCACCAGGGGCCACAAGATTTCTTGCAATTCACTTCACTCTAATGACTGGAGTTTTAAAATGTTAAATTTTTAGAGAAGCACAAATCCCTGGAGAAATTTTATAGTCAACAGGAATCCTCGGTAACTATGGAGAATTTTTTTCTGTGGTTACCCACCACACTTGTATGCTTTTAATTTCCAGCCTTTGAAAACTGTTTTGTTTTGTTTCATGGACAAGCCAAACTTGTTTTTTTGTTCACCAACAGGGCATAAAATAATTCTCTAATCTTTCTACTATCTGCCTGGTTGGGCATTACTTTTCAGACACAAGGTGCTGTGATTGAATTTTCACAGTGGCTTCCTAAGCCTTCATGGTGACAGATTAGTGTCCAGCAGCCATCCCTGGCACAGCATCGTGCCTGGAGCACTCTCTGGGCACAGTCTCTGCCACCAGGGGATCGTTGCTGAGCTCACTAATTGCATGGGCAGCCATGGTTACTTCTCTGGAACCTCCTGCTCAAAATTAGAATGCATCAGGCTAGACCAAAGCAAATCTGACGCTCCAGTTTGGGTGAATTTCTAGAAATTAAAGCATAACATTCAGAGATAGGCTGTTTGTGTTCCCCAAACAACCTTCACGTGTGATGGAGCCCTGCTCTCCTGGAGATGGCTGAACCTGCCTGCAGATGGGAAGTAGTGAATAAATGCTTTGTTTTGTTTTGGCTGGACCTCAGCAACATAAAGAGCACAACCAGAGCAACCTCTCCCTCATTTTTCTTCATAGCCCTGAATCAAACTCATCTCTCCTGAAATGGTGCCAGGGTTGGATATTAAGAAAAAAAAAAAGTGTCTTTGCTGCAAGAGTGGTCAGGGATTGGAACAGGCTGCTCAGGGAGGTGTTCAAGAAAGGTGTGGACATGGCACTTGGGGGCATGGTTTAGTGGCCATGGTGGTGGTGAGTCAGTGGTAGGGCTCAATGCACCTAGAGGGCTTTTCCAACTGAAGCAGTTCTAGGATTTTCGAAAGAGGGATTAAGATGCTTTCTAAACCTACCCAAGTGTACCTTTCTAGACCTATCTCCCCTTTCAGTATTTTATTTCAATAAAACTGTCAAAGTTCCCTGTCCTCAGAGGAGATGATGTCAAAGACTCTCTGGCTCACCAGGGATTTTCAGTGTTTGCCAAACGTACCCAATCAGTACCCACCCCTGTCAAATAAGCATCACTCAGCACTGATTTCACAGGGAAATAAATTAAAGATTGTACTTGGTGGCTGGAACATTAGTGCAGTGACAGATTTGGTTTGGGATGGTTTCACAGCCATAAAATGCATTTACAGTTTGTCTTTTATAATTATTTCATAATGGGATTTGTATTTGTACTAGCATAGATTGAAAATTGAACTCCCCTGAAGCATCAGTATTGAAACCCAGGTTCCAAAAAAAAAAAAACCAAAAAAACCAAAACCCACCTTATTCAGTGCTGTATGGCTTTCTCTTAAGGCAGAAAATAATAATGTTATGATTTAGAGACTCTTCCTGTCCATCCACACATTAGACCAAATAAAATAATAATCAGAAGGCTCTCTGCTGGTCACCCAAAGTGAGCATCCACTTTTTAGTACATTAGCTCCACAGACTGAAATCTATTCTCAGCCTGCAAACTGCAGGTCAAATTCATCTGACTTTGCCACGTTTAGTTCTACCACTAAAGGAGAAAACTTCAGCTACTTTTATGACCGTAGGAGAGGGAGTAGCCATTTCAAGCTGTGATTAATGCTGTCCTAGAGTAAATATTCTAAAAGCCTTACAGATGAACGCCTTAGAAATGGCTTCTTCTTCTCCACTGGTGTGGCAGGCAACTGTGTTGGAAACATATAAAGTGATAGGATGCAAAATCCCTCCACTTCCCCTGAAGAGTGTTTTTAATCTATTAATTTTGTTTTAAACTATGCAGCTTTATGCACTTCCAATTTAACACACCAGTGTTCATTTATCCCTGTAGGGCATCGCAGACAGCTGCAGAGCGAAGATTCGACTGGATGTTGGCAGACTGGCTCAGAAATGCAGCGTTGCCCTGGGTTACAGCTACAGCCTCATTCTGGCTGGTGAGTAAACACACTTGAGTTTGGTTGTTTGATCTCTGACCGTCACTGGTTGATCTCTGAAAGAACCCCCATGGGAATCCTTTCTTTGTCTCATGCCTTCGTCAGGATTTGCATCTTACCTTTCACTTTCCCTTCGCACGTAGCTCTCAAACTCTTGGGTATCCTTTGCCTTCTGCATTTATTGAGGGCCATCTTCCAAATTCAGCTCTTCAGAAAGACAGTTGCCAGGTCTCATAGTGTCTGTCGTATTGCCCTGATCCTCCATGTGAGGCCAAACCAGAAAATGTCGAGAGTCTTTTCTGCTTTGCTACGCAGCCTATGAACTGCGCCTTGAGTCAGTTACTTGGGTGGGAGATCAGGTAGTGAGCAGCACTAGAAAAAAAAAGAGATCCAATGCAGATCAGGTAGAGCAGCAAAAAACCTGGAAAGATGAATGACTTAGCAACTTCAAGCTTCATATCTTATTGACAAAAAACAAGTGTGATTTTTTTTTTTTAATATATATAGCATAAAGAGCCCCAGGACTGCGAGTTCTCAGCCTCTAGATTCTGTCTTCTTTCAGTTCAATATCATAGAATGGCTCAGGATGGAAGAGACCTTAGAGGTCATCTAACCCTGAAAGTGTTCAAGAAAACATTGGATGGAGCACTTAGTGCCACTGGATAGGGCTGGGTAATAGGATGATCTTGGAGATCCCATTCTGCTCCATTCTGCTCTCCCTGCCATGGGCAGGGACACCTCTCAACTAGCCCAAGTTACTCAAGTCTCCATCCAACATGGCCTTGAACATCTCCAGGGAGGGGGAGCATCCACAATCTCTCTGGACAATCCATTGCAGAGTCTCACCACCTTCACAGCTGCTTCCTAAGATCCAACCTAAATCTATTCCATCCATTGTCCTATCAGTGGACACTCTTGTAAAAAGTCCTCTGCAATTATCCTGTAGGAGCCCCTCAGGTATTGGAAGGTAGCTCAAAGACTCCCCCAGAGTCTTCTCTTCTCCAGGCTGAACAATCCTATCCTCCCTGCTCATCAAGCCTTAGTGAGAGTTTGTTTCACCATCCTCAGAACTGTGCATTGTCACACTATGGTTAGGATAGTCACAACAGTGAGGATAGCCCCAGCCCAGCTTATTTAGGTTCTGTTGAGCTTGAAAAATTAGGAGAGGAAAGAGTTGTTTTGATTTTCAGTGAGTTACACTGGATGCATCCCTGGTATGTGCCTCTAATTCAACCCTGTGCGGCGCAGCCTTTCCCTCTGCTCCATGTTCCATCTACCGCCACAGGAGCCAGCCATCTAATCACACTAAGTACCAGCTCCTTCTGGAGGAGTTTTGTTAGCAGAATTTAAGCAAACAAAAGCAATTTCTGCTCTGCTGAGATGTGCCTTTGTGCTCAACCCCGGTGGGAGGGGAAATATTTGACAATTTGTCCTTTGAACCGCTCTGTGTAAAAATCTAAGCCGGGAAGCTGTTCCTCCCTATGGACACCATCTGAAACACGTTCCCCACACGGCATTTTCCATCTAATTTTCATCTCCTTCAAGGAAACACAAACAATCTGACAACTGCTTCATGCAAATGTGCTCCGAACGCCTTTGAAGTAGCTGTTTTTGAAAGGCAGATATCGTCTCCGCTCGGGGCTGAGCGCCGCCGTGATTTCTGTTTCTTTCAATAAGAAATAAAAACAAAAAAAAAAAAAAAAAAA
>VWZI01011665.1:61625-73592 GCA_013396835.1 Psilopogon haemacephalus
AAAAGAAATCATAAATCATTCTGTCTCTACGATTATTCCTCTGGCAGCTCCTGACTATGGCTGTCTGAGATACGTAAACATATTTCCAACAGATGTTCTGTTCAAATTAGTTAGCTTTAGGAGATGGAACCTGAATGTGACCTTTGTATGAGGTGTTCAACACCATCTCCCCATCCATATTTCAAAACAACAGTTTCATTTCTCTGTGATTTAAGCAGCTGCTCCTCAACACGTACAGGAAGTTTACCTAAATTAACGCCTAAATGCTGTTAAAATGCTGCCCCGTGACTGAAAATTAGTATTTATTTTTAATCCCTTGTACCTAAGCACCTCCACTATTCATTACAACTTGTGGAGTATGCAGTTGCAAGGATATCTCTCTTTTTTTTACCTTTATGAAGAGCAGCTTCCCAGAAAAACAACTTTTTTTTTTAAACACGTTTTCATCAAGAACTATATCCCCAAAACCCTTTTCCCATTTTACAGTGAAATAACATAAAATAAAATCTCCCTTTTTTTCTTTTAGTCTGACTGAATTCTCCACTGCTAATAATGTTCTGAGCAGTCAGCCTCTGCTCAGCATGAGAACTGGAGTACGAATGAAATGGGGAAGGAAGAGGAGTCTCAGATTTGGGATCTGTGAATTAATCACTTTTGTCACAAGAAAGAGGGGAAAGGGGAAGGGGGGAAAAAAGAAGGGGAAAAATGAGAGGGGGAAAAAAGGAGAAGGGGAAAAAAAGGAGGAGGAAGGATAAAGGGAATAAAGAAGAAGGGGGAGAAAGGAGAAGGAAAAAATGAGAAGGGAAAAAAGAAGGGGAGGGAAAGGAGAAAGGGGAAAAAGAAGGGGGAAAAGGGAGAAGGGAGAAAAGGAGAAGGGGAAAAAGGAGGAGCAGGGGAAAAAAGAAGGGGGGGGAAGGAGAAGTGGTATAAAGGAGAAGAGAGGGGAAAAAGAAAGGCAAAAAAAGAGGATAAAAGAAAAATGGTGGGGGGAAAAGGACAAGGGGGAAAAAAGAAGGGGAAAAAAAAAAAAGAGGAGGGAAAAAGGGAGAAGGAAGCTGAAAGGGGAAAGAAGAAAGTGAAAGGCAGAGAATTGCTGTATCTCTTGATCGTTCCTTGGGTTTGTGTGATTTGTGGTAGGCCATCAGTCAAGAATACTTTGTAATCTACTTTGTCTCCCAAGCCAAGAACTCTGCTTTTTTTCCCTTTTGTAAATGGTTACACCTCAATTTTTCATACAAACCAGGAGTTTGGAGATTCCATCCAGGAAGTTTTTCAGCACCCCATCACACCTAGTTCTCTGGGAACCTACACTGAAACTATGTTTATCAAAACCTGCATTCAGCTTCCAGCCTCTAGAGCCACAGGTGCTCTAAGCTCAGCTTTCCACATTAAGCTTCACAGGTTCATTGGATAAGTCAGGAGAAGTTCTGCTAAACATGTTGGTCCTTGGCTTTAGCCCTAGGCCCCATCAAAATTCACACTAAAGCTCTCCATGGGTAAGGGCATCAGAGCAGCGGAAAGGACCTAACAAATCAAGATCATCAAAAAGAAGAGTGGTAACTGCTAAAGGAGGACACCTGGCAGACATGAGAACCACCTCCTGTGCAACCACCCAGCAGCTGGAGCATCAGAGCTGGCTGTGAAACACACTTAACAACATCGATTCAACAGTGTCTGCTGCTGGAGGAGAGTTAAGCTTCAGAGTCTCAGCAAAGGGCAGCAACCTGCGGGCATCAGACTGTTCCGAGGTCAAAACGCTTGCACTTTCCACCTGCTGACCCTGCTCCACTTTGTGTGGAAGCAGTTAACAGAGGCAGGGGCAGGGGCAGGCAGTGAGGGAAAACTTGGGCTGTTCTGTAGAGCAGAGATTAGAGTACAGAATGGCAAAGTAATAATTTCTTTTAATTTTTTTTTTTTTTTTTGGCAATAGTTCGTTCACTGCAAGAGCACAAACAAGAGTTGCCTCAGTCATGGGTCAGAACTGAACCTGAATTCCCCAAATCCTGAGCCAATGCACTCTTCTCTAATCCTTTGAGTGAATAAAGGAATAGGCAAGTGGGAAAGGAAAGGATCATCTTTCTCTGGCTGGGATAGAGGCTCACAAGATGTCAGGGGGTTGAAAGGGACCCAAAGAGATCATTCATTTTAACCCCTCTGCCAGAGCAGGACCAGACAATCTAGCTCAGGTCACACAGGAACACATCCAGACAGCCCTTGAAAGGAGACTCCACAACTCTCTCTGGGCAGCCTGTGCAAGTGCTCTGGGATCCTTACAGTCAAGAAGTTCTCCCTTGTGTGGAGCTGCAACCTCCTGTGCTGCAGCTTCCATCCACTGCTCCTTGTCCTATCACAGGACTCCTGCTGAGTTTGAAATAAAGGCAGGACACCTACCCAGCTTATGACAGAAAGGGGTTTGCCACCTACAACTCAGAAAAGTGTAAGCTGTGAATCCAGAAGAAAAGAAGATCTCTCTCTGGTGCAGAGTCAAGCACAAGTCCTTCAGAGGCCAAAGTTCAAGACAAAATTAATGGTTTCTGGTTGGATGCTCATCACCACCCTTTAAAAATGGACTGGTGCAGTCTGTTGACAGCCAAAATGGAACTTCTGCCTTTCATCATGTGAATGGAGGGGGGCTACAATTACTAATTGAGCAGTCTGAGCTGTAATATGTCAGAGCAGTCATGCATGAGGTGTCTTTGCCTAGCACTGTGCAGAGAGCTGGAAACTCTACCTCCTTAACCAGCTGCTCTTTGAAAGAAAATGTTCCGTTCTCTTAGGCTTTCTCCTTTTCTTTTAAGGAAGTGCTGCTGCTTAACTGCTGTTATGAAGCATTATGGATCTGAAATTAACCCTGAAATCTTTCAAAAGGGCAAGACTGAATTCTTCACCAAGAGAGTGGTGAAGCCCTGGAATGGGTTGCTCAGGGGGGTGGTTGGGGGCCACTTCCCTGGAGGTCTCTAAGGCAAGGCTGAGTGAGGCTCTGTCCACCCTCATCTAGTGTAGGGTGTCCCTGGGCATGGCAGGGGGGGTTGGAACTAGATGATCCTTGTGGTCCCTTCCAACCCTGACTGATTCTATGATTCTAATTTAGTATTCCCTAAGGGCTCTGAGGCTCTTTGGGGAACACAGCACATAACTCAGGAACTTCACTGGGAGCCCACTGAGGAGGAAGTTGCTGCCACTCTCCAGCCATTGCACAGCTCCTGCCTCTGAACCAAAGCCCTGGCTGCAACACTTGGAAGAACAAAGCCTTTCTAAATGGATAAACTTAACGCCTTCAAGATTAGCCCTTGTGTCTTTTTTTTTTTTCCTCTTTCACCAAGATACCTAACAAAAGTGCCAAACCAGAGTGAATCCTTTTCAAGACACATCAACCCACCAAAGCTTTCTGCAAAGCTCTGCAAATGCTTCCTAAATGGTACCAATTTTTTAATGAATGTACAATCAGAAGGAACCGAATTACACTCAGCAGCCAAGAGGTAAGAAGATAAATGCACTCCTTGTGCCAACCTTGTGAAACAGCCTGAAAATGAGATCTCAAGAAACTTGCCAACATATTTTAACTGAGATTTTTTTTTTTTTTACCTGGATCTGAAAACTCATTAAATGAGAAACGTTGGCGAGAGTCAGTCCCAAAGAGGCAGCTAACACAATTTGTGAGATGAAAAAAAAAAACCTAAACAAACCAAAGCTTATCTAGAAAATTCTTCCATTCTGTGTTCTCAAATTATTTCCTCCAAGGTAAGTTCAATGGAGCATAAACTACACACATGGTGTTGAAATTTTTTAAAGTGTTAGAAAGTGTTAAAAAGTGATTTAATTACCACATTTACCAAGTTTTAAATAAATACTGTGGTTTGTATTATTCTATTATCATAAATTATCACATCTATTATCATAAATTATCAAATTTGATTATCATAAATGATCAAATTGTGTTAGCATAAACGATCAAATCCTATTATCATAAATTATCACATTCCATTAGCATAAATGATCACATTGTATCATTACACATTATCAAATATTATTTTATATATTTAAAATATGAACCCTCTAAAGATAGCAAACAGGATTAAAATAGAATAGGAATGGAATGGAATGGAATGGAATGGAATGGAATGGAATGGAATGGAATGGAATGGAATAGAATAGAATAGAATAGAATAGAATAGAATAGAATAGAATAGAATAGAATAGAATAGAATAGAATAGAATAGAATAGAATAGAATAGAATAGAAGTAACCCCAAACCTGTGTTTTGGCAACTGAGCACTAAGTAGTTTTTGTACATATTTCACTCATGTATTTTAGACAACAAGATTGATTCAAGCCTAAGCAAAAGCTCACAGCCTGGAGCCTCATTGCTATTGGAGTTCTCTCTGAGAAACATTTTAAAAAGAGGAGTTTTCCCACATACTGCACAATCATATTTAACAACATTTTATGTTGGAGGGTCGTTTTTTCTTTGGTTTTTTTTTTCACTCAAAAATATTTTTCCCATCTCATTCCAGTTCCAATCCACGTAGCCTCCATTTTCTGCAGAGTTAAGCTTTGTGTCCATTCCACTGTTAGGATACAACTTTGGGGGTAGAAACACACCAAGAAACGCAGCAGCTCTGGAATGCTTTGCTTTGTGACAGATAAATGACATTTTCAGATAGGACTGTGGAAACTATAATCCAATATCCCAACCCCGAAGTCAGTTGACCGTTCAGATTGTTAGGGAAAAGCGCAGTGAAATATTTACAGACCTTGAAGGCTGCGTTTCAAAACTGCTCTCCTCTTCAGTGTGTACTACAAGAGGTTCCCCTTCACACAAAAAAATAACCCTTTCACCTCTGACTTACCTTCCACACTGCAGGGATGAGAGCATCAGTCCATGACTGATGTTTCACCAACCCTTACCAAACCGTAAGCTGTCTCCTTAAACTCTACCAGACAACGAATGCTGCCTCCAAGTCATCTTGGATGTAACCAAACAGCAGAGGAGATGAAACAGGCAATACAGTTCCCTAAACCAATCGTGGAGTTAGGCACAACTCTTTTGCTGCAGTAAACCACTATAAAGCAGGAAGAAAAGGGGGGGAAAAAGTCCTGCAATTCTAAGAGTTCAGGTCTACAACAGAAAGTTTTCATCAGAATGGTAATTCTCAGCCTTTGAACACAAAGTAGTTCTGAAGGAGCTCATCTCCTTAAGGGCAAGGAAGCAATGGATCTTTCTTTCACCCTGTGCACAGCTGACAGCTCCCAAGTTCAGTATGAAGAAGAGGAGGCTCTGAGATGATCTTATTGTGGCCTTTCAGTATCTGAAGGGGACCTACAGAAAAGCTGGGGAGGGACTTCTTAGGCTATGAGATAGTGACAGGACTAGGGGGAATGGAGCAAAGCTGGAGGTGGGGAGATTCAGATTGGATGTGAGGAGGAAGTTGTTGAGCATGAGAGTGGTGAGAGCCTGGAATGGGTTGCCCAGGGGGGTGGTTGAAGCCACTTCCCTGGAGGTGTTTAAGTCGAGGCGGGATGAGGCTTAGTCCAGTCTAATCTAGGGTAGGATGTCCCTGGGCATGGCAGAGGGGATGCAACTAGATGATTCTTGTGGTCCCTTCCAACCCTGACTGATTCTATGATTCTAAGTCATGCAGAATCAAGACAATCATCTGGCACAATTCTACCACTGCTTACAACGTATTTACACAGCTTGTGCATGGCTTTATTACCCGAGGAGTAAAGGTATCCTGGCACGTGTGCAGGATGAAAGGTAGGCAATATTTAAACTGTTTTCATGGTGTTGCTTCACAGGAATTCAAAAAGGTTATTCAAAATTATATTAGCATTTGTCAGACAGAATTATGAGACTAGCAGCATAGATTTTGCTTTTAATAGCCTAATAAAAGCAACAGGAAGGCAGGACTGGCTTGCCTGTACCACGCTCACCATCCTGATTTAAGTGAACAATATCCAACCTGTGTTAAATATGAACACCTCCAATCATTTGCTGGTTTATATTTTTCTTTCCCCTCCCCCCGCCCCCCCCAACTCTGATGCAGTTCATATAAAAAGCTGACTGCCAACATCCAACTCAGAAAGAGAGGATTTACTCAGAAGTTCATTACTTCCAGTCTCGTGTGCCAAGATATTTGAACCCCTGTTTAAGTTGCTTAAAGCAGTGACAGCAGCAAACCTGCCTCACCTTGCAATGCTGTGGGTCAGCGTTGGGGGCATTTGGTACCAATTCCAGCTCTAGCACTTGGCATCATCAATCAAACAGGTTTGGGTCTTCTTCAAGGTAGCTTAGAATGAATGCACAGCCCTACCTTGAAGCTTTCCACTCCTCCAGGCATTTTGAAAGCCTATATGGAAAAGCTGCCCGTCTTAAGCCCCACTAGACAGAAACACCAATTCTAAGCAAAACATCGAGTTAGGCTCGCAGAGAGAGGAGCAATTAATGGAATGAAAATAACCTTGGGAACAAAAGAAATCCTGTTTGATTGCAGTTGAAGCATTGCCATTTCCAGAGAAGTGAAGATGTGCTCGTAAACGAGCAGGGGTTGGGTTGCTTACTTGCACATCTAGTCTCAGACATGGCTGTGAAGGGTTGTAAAGGGTTAAGCCTTCCTGGGCTCTTACCTAAACTGGATCCTGACTCCTCCCTGGGTGTGGTCTGATCTGCACCCAGATGTTGTGTTTAGCCCCTTCCCATTTCCTGCTGAGACTCCTTATAAAGGGGAGATGAATTTCTTCCTCTTGGTCCCTGTTTCCCCATCAACCAGCATCTTGCTTTCCTGCTGCTGCTATTTGCCATGTGCTCTCCAGCAACCAGATTTGGAACTCTAACTCATTGCATTTCACCATCATCTTGCATCCATCTGCATCTACCACCAATTTCCAACTTCACCGCTTGGATTCAACTTCCATCCACTCCCACCTACAGGTTGTATACCTATATTTTGTATTTTGGGTTTTTTTCCTTCTCCATATCTTCCATAGTTCCCCTTACCTTATACCTGTATCTTGTATTTTGTTCCTTTCCCCCCTATCATCTGTAATTCCTCTTACTTAAAATACCTTCTATTTATTGTTTAAAGTTTATTTTTTTGCTTGCAAAATCAAATTGGGTCTATTTTTTGAGATTCTGAGCTCGGGAGGCTAGCTTAAACTAATATAAAGGTGTACATATCTGTGTATGTACAGACATATCTATCTCTATGTACTTAGCATGGGTGCAGGAGCAGACTTCTTTAGTGCAGCACAATTTCATTCTGTGGCAAGTATGATGCACAGCTACCTTGCAGCTCAAGTTCACATCAGTTAGCTGAACACATCACCAACACAGCATCAATTTGCTGCTTGTTTGGCAGAAGCAGAGCCAGCAATTGTAGGAAGCTCAGGACACAACGCATGGGAGATTCTGTTGGCTACTCAAATAAAGACAACATCAAGTAAAATGAATCTTTCAGTTTCATAAATTCAACTTTGCTTCCACCACGAGATATCCACCAAGTCAAGACCAACAGAGTCATTCTGGGCAGCCTGGTGAGGGATGAGATGTTTCAACCTATCACTGATTTGAATGCTGCTTGGTGCAAGAGCTTTTCTAGCTGTTTTATGCAGAGGATTAACAAGAACCTGAAGGGATTGACCCTTCCTTGTAGCAAAACAACACTGAGTAATCTCCTTCAAGCTCACTGACTTTTAGAGCTGGGCCATGAACTTAGCTGACATACAGGACTTCACTGCAGGCCACTTCTAGCACGTATTGTTAGTGTTTCCCCATGGGACAGTAAGATTCCAGCTTGCCTTAAATAAACTATCAATTGGCATCCCAAAAAAAGCCAAAAAAACAACTCAGTTCAGTCACTCTCAAATTCTAAAAGTTATTTCCTGACCAAAAAAAAAAAAAAAAAAAAAAAAGACAGAGACTTCTGGGAAAGTAACTCTGAGTCCATTTTTGAGTCTTCTGAAACTACTTAACCTGGTTTCCAGCCTGAGTGCATCCTGTCAGCTACACTGTGCTGGCAGTTGATGGGGAAACCCTATCCATGCAAAAAAAACCCAAAAAACTCTTCCCCAGGTGGCTTTCTTCAGCTCTGCCAGCAGCCTTTCTGGCCATTGCACTGACCATGATATTTTTCTGACTCACCTGTGGACCTAGGCTGGGGCAGATGAGATTGCACTTGTGTGGTTCCACTCTTTCCTCTCAGAGAAATCCCAGAGGATGGCATAGGGCAATTGCTCATCAGCCCTGAGGGCTCTCTCTCATGTAGGATTCCACAAGGTTTCATCCTGTCATCTCTCCTCTCAACATGTATATGAGGCCACTGAGGAGATAATGAAATAATTTGGGCTGTGGTGTCATCAGCAGGCAGGTGGTGATCAGTCCTACTCTCTTGTCAGCCCAGGAAGGTGCAGGCATTTTGCACTTCCAGTAGCTGGCTTGAAATAGGGTGACAGCTTAATCCAAGGAGATAAGTGGCTGTGTTGGGGAAGTAAAAGGGAAGTATTCAGAAGGTAAAAATCTCATCTCATTACTCAGTTCCACCTCTAGTGCAAGAGGCTTCCAGCCTCAGCTTGCTCCAGGTTTCTAAACTCTGGGATTTCAAACTGGATCCGTGGTGATATTTGTCACCTGGGCTTTCAGTCACTGGCAATCATTTCTACCTGTGTGAAGCCTGTCACACCAGCCCAGGGCTTCCTCCAGAACAAATTGCTGCTGTCCACTGTCCCTGGCCAATGGCTACAAATGACTGGCAGATATTCAGCAAGTGCTGATGGCAATTCCTAGCTACTGCTGAGCAAATAAATAGCAGCCTCCATAGCACTGCCCATCTTGCTCATCTCTACAGCCAGTGCAGTGTTTTAATGGCTCTGCATTTTGTGGGCACAGCTGTGCAGAGTCTCACTCTGCCTTTCAGCAGAGAGGAACCTGACTGCACTGCAATCAGTCACCTGAAATCTTACCCTCTCAGCCGCTGGATGTGAGGATTCACTCAGCTGTTAAATCTTTTTTTTTGATCCTAGATCTAAATTCATTCACTGCTCATCCAAGGAAGGTCAGGGTTGTTGATCTTCTAGGCATGATGGAAGGAAAGGCTGACGGTATGCAATCACTCCTTTGGAGCAGGGATTCATTTGGATTAAAACAGTGTACAGACCGTCGCAGGGTATAATTTGAAAGCAGCCCATCTCACAGAGGTAGCTTAGAAAACAAATACAACCTGTCTTACCTGAGCTCAGCTCTACCTAAACAGCTTTTTTTTTTTTTTTTTTTAACAGCTTGCTGAGCTGAAGTCCACTGCACATTAATCACTGTAAAAGAATTCTGCTGGTTTGATAGATCAGTGCTGATCGTTTAAACAGGAGACAGGATTTGGCATGGCCTCAAATCATATTGAACAGAGAGAGAGAGACTCTGAGGATTAATTTTATGCCAATGGTTTCTGCTGTTTTGGAAACCCCACCTAGAACAGTCATAGTGCACTCCAGGGTACCCAAATGCTGTCTGCTTCTCCAGGGTTGTTCTCAGCTGTAAGTGCTCATTGGTTCTTTGCTGGCTAATACAAAAGTCAAAGTAAACTAAATCCAATTAAATAACCTCAGTGTGTCACTGCCCTTGGCTGATTAATTCCAACTGCAAGGATAAATATTTATATATTATTGTACATAAGACTTGTCCAAGTAATATTTAGGGGGAGACAATGGGAACTTGTTAGAGGCTTGTTCTGTAGCTTGATGTCCTTTTTTTCCCCCTTGAGAATAAAGAAATACTTTTTTTTCAGAGGAGCAAATTATTTTATGATGTGAATGTTTCTTCTTTCTACTGATGAGTGACAGCGAACTATGCTTGCTATAAAATAAACAGCATATAGGAACAGCCAAAGAGAATTATTTATGGAACTTCAAATTCATTGCAAACAAAATATTGCATGACTCAGACCTGCGAATTAAGCCCTGATCTTCAGCTGAGTACCAATGGAGCAACAGTGAGCTCCATTTGCCCTTGTGCAGTGATCAGCTTTCCACACACTTTCTGGCCTTTCTGTTCTTTGCTTCTTGGCTGACACAAGCTAAGACACTAAAAATACCTCAGAAGCAATCTTCATCACCACAGAGGTGTTGGTTGAGCTGTAATCAGAAATCAAAATAGAGATCTCGTTCGTAATGTTTTATTGTTTGCAAATGGTTTTTAAAATGCTACAGTCAGTCAACTTGAATTTCACACACCCCCCCCTTCAATTTCTCCACATTTAACTTTTCATGGAATTTTTTTTTTTCCCCCTTTGAAAGTTGAGTTAGGTTTTGTGAGTCAGATTTTTAGTTCCGGGGGCTTGTGTTTTGTTGGGTCTTGTAACAGCCCATTCCATTAGAAAACACCCTTCTACTGTGTACTTAAGTGGCTTCCCAGAGGACATTTAATTACAGTTAATACCTCAGCTTTAAGCAATCTGTACACTGACACACACACACACAAAGTAGCCATACAAGTCTGTACATCCACATGCAGTGCTCAAAGGAGGAGAGGACAATGGAAGCTCCCAGTTCTCCATCTGCACAACACAACATCTAAAGTTGGGGGGGAAAAAAAACATATTTCTTTTTCTGATCTCTCTCTGCTCTTGTTTTTCCCAACCAGCATTAAAAACTCTGAAGTTACTCCATTACAAAGGGTGACCTGACAACAGAGGCTACATCCCTGGCTGGGTAAATGCTTGTTGGGGTAAAAAACTCTCAAATCCCTTACTTTGATTTCCCAAAAATTCCCACATTCTTTTGGCTTTTTTGCAGCCTGAGAAGCAGACTTCTCAGTTTCAAAATATTTTGAACTTGTCTCCCCCCAGAAAGGAAAAAGAAGGGAAAAAAAAAAAAATCATCAAGCTAGGATTTACTTTGGGGTTGCTCCAAAATTATTCTAAATTGCTGTCCCAAATATCAAAGGCTTTTGATATTAAACTGTTAGGAGCAGTCTCTGAGCTCCATTGAGGCTGACAAAACACTGCTTTAACAAACCCTAATTTGGTAAAAGTTGGGTAGAAAAAAAAATCCAAAGCATAAAATATTCCAAAGACCCTAAACAGGCTTTCATTTTTCATGGAAAATTATGGTGGCAGTTCTGTTTTGAGCTGTTGTTAAGACAACAATTTAAACAGAGATGGAACTACTGACTGCCTATGTGTGCTGGTTGCTAAAGAACCATCCACGATATTTACTGATATAGGGAGAAGTGAATCAGTAAATTGACTCTAAGACCATTCCATAGAGGAAACATCACAAAAATGCAACTTTGCTGACCTCAAATTGAAAAAAGGAAGCATTTTAGGACATAATGAATTAAATTTACCCTGCTGCAAACAGATTGTAGCATGAGCTTGGCAAATAAGCTCATGTTAGCAACGACATTAACTCCACGTAAACAAATCAGGAATGGTTAAACCATATCTGAGAGAAGCACAGTCAGGACCTGGTGTCAACTCTATGGCTACTACAGAGCAACCTCTTCACCCTGCTTGCCTCTTGGGATGGGGTGTGGGTCACTACAGTAATAAAACTGGTTCCAAGATAACATTTCAAGCCAGTGCCACCTTCTCCATAGAAATCATGGCTGGGATAGGCAAAAGGAGAGCTGTCTGCAAGGGTGCCCATGAGCAGGAAGGATGCCTATGAGCAGGAAGGGTGTCCATGAACATCAAGGGTGACCGTGAGCAGATAGGATGCTCATCAGCAGAAAGGGTGTTCATGAGCAAAAAGGGTAACCATGAGCAGTGTTCTACGTGTTGTTGACGCTGCCTACAATGAGAACCTGAATTTCATCCCAAAGTTGTTCGAATTGCTCACATACTTTTTATGGCTACTTATGTGGCATCTACTCACAGTGGAATCAGAATGGAAATTATCTCAGAGAAACCTTTATAATTAAATTAAAAAAAAAAAAAAAAGCCAAAAAGAAAAAACAAAAAAAAAAGCCAACACCCA
>VWZI01011665.1:89776-109558 GCA_013396835.1 Psilopogon haemacephalus
CTTTAAATTTTTTTTCCCCCCCCCCCCCCCCCTTTTTTTTTTTTTACCCTACATTTGGAAATAAATAATGGCAGGCAATGAATCTTTTTGGAAAAGACCTGCATTAAAAACACACTCAGATCAGTTATAAGACTTTGACAGCATAAAAATGAAAAAAAAAAACAACTTCTTCTGTAAATATTTTTTTTCCTAGGTCACTCCCCAGAGACAGAATAGTTACCATAAACCAGTTCAACCCATAGAGTGTTATTGGATACAATGTGATAATTAAGTGGCATACATCTCCTGATGAAATTATTTGTTTAAATTCAATTTGATCCAGCAAGCCTATTGCTGGTGTAGGAATAAGATGATTGTATTGCAGTTAATAATGGCTTAGATAAATATAAATAATTCATGAAGTCATATTCCTGGAGAAGATATGAAATAGCAGATCATAAATTATTGCCCGAAATCTTTCTCTTTCTGCAGCGAAACCTTTAATTTATATGAGTGGAGTGTGAAATACTCCTTCTAGAGTCTCTGTCTGATGGAATCACACAAATGTTACTGCCTTTAAAATGGGAGTACTCCAAACAGCATTTCCACTGCGTGCCACAGAGCTGACGAATTCTAAATAAATAGATAAATAACTAAATAAAAATCACAAGAATGTCAGGGGCTGGAAGGGACCTCCAAAGCTCATCCAGTCCAAACCCTCTGCCAGAGCAGCATCACCTATACCAGATCACACAGGAACACATCCAGGCAGGTTTGGAATATCTCCAGAGAGGGAGACTCCACAACCCACCTGGGCAGCCTGTTCCTGTGTCGTGTCACCCTCACAGGGAAAAAATTCCTCCTTATGTTTCTATGAGATTTCCTATGCCTCAGCTTCCACCCATTGCCCCTTGGCCTGGCATCAGGCATCACCCAGCAGAGCCTGGCTCCAGCCTCCTGGCACTCACCCTGCATATCTTTATAACCATTGCTGAGGTCACCTCTCAGTCTCCTCTTCTCTAAGCAGCACAGCCCCAGCTCCCTCAGGCTCTCCTCAGGATGTTCTAATCCCCTAATCATTTTTATGGCTCTAAAATTAACCCCCTCTTGGCTCTGATTTACCAAAAATAAAGACCTGTATGCCTAGGTAATAAGAACATTACCTAGATTGTGCAAGTGACCTTGCATATCAAAGCAGTTGGCCAAAGAGTCTTCATGGAAGCCATAGGTGAAATGGGCAAAAAATTGTCCAGTTCTGGTCCCTTCAATTCAAGAGAGATATTGAGGTATTTGAACATGTCTAGGTGAAGGGCCTGGAGCACAGCCCTGTGAGGAGAGGCTGAGGGAGCTGGGGGTGTGCAGCCTGGAGAAGAGGAGGCTCAGGGCAGACCTCATTGCTCTCTGCAGCTACCTAAAGGGAGGTTGTAGCCAGCTGGGCTTGGGCTCTGCTGCCAGGCACCCAGGGACAGAACAAGAGGACACAGCCTCAAGCTGTGCCAGGGTAGGTTCAGGCTGGACTTTAGGAAGAATTTCTTCCAAACAAGAGTGATTGGCATTAGAATGGGCTGCCTGGGGAGGTGGTGGAGTCCCCATCCCTGGAGGTGTTGAAGCAAAGCCTGGATGGAGCACTTAGTGCCATTGGCTAGGGCTGGGTGCTAGGTTGGACTGGATGAGCTTGGGTGTCTCTTCCAACCTGGCNCATTCCATTCTATTCTGTTCCATTCCATTCTATTCCATTCCATTCCATTCTATTCCATTCCATTCCATTCTATTCTATTCTACTCTATTCTGTTCCATTCCATTCTATTATAGCAATGTACTGTGAAAAAGCCTTTTTTTCCTCTCTCTAGGAGATGAAGGTGTTTATAAACAAAGGCATTTTGTTTGCTCTTTCATTAGAGTTTACAGAGAAGACAACTTCACTAAAGCAGATGCCTCTGGATCAATAGAGCAGGAGAGCCTTGAAGTTGTGTTTCATCCTGGGCCCTGCAGCCGAGGCAGCTGTGCTGGCAGGCAGTGTATTTTATTCATGAGCTTCTCCTTTTTTTGACATAGGAGGTGGAACTTGTTTGTATCACAGTAGCTGCCAGGTTTCTATTGTGCACATATAAACATGCACGGTGCAGATGTATTTTATGTTCTTGCAGGGATAAATTTTGATACAGGACCCTGTTTTACTGTTGCAAATTATGGCAGCTTTGTGTAATGGGGAGTTCTGCAAGACAGCTTGGCAATGAAATGTTGGTAGCTTTATCCACTTGGTATGTTAACCCCAAATTGCACTGTTTAATTTCATTCCTGTCCTGAGAGTTGTATTTTATCTCCATGTGCACTGGAGAGTCTCTAGATCATAGAATCAGTCAGGGTTGGAAGGGACCACAAGGATCAGCCAGTTCCAATCCCCCTGCCATGCCCAGGGACACCTCACACTAGATCAGGCTGTCTACAGCTTCATCCAGCCTGGCCTTAAACACCTCCAGGGATGAGGCTTCCACCATCTCCCTGGGCAACCCATTCCAGGCTCTCACCACCCTCATGCTGAAGAACTTCTCCCTAACATCCAGTCTGAATCTCCCCATTTCTAGCTTTGTTCCACCCCACTCTGGTCCTATCACTACCTGACATGCTAAAAAATCCCTCCCCAGCTTTCTTGTAGGCCCCCTTCAGATACTGAAAGGTCACAATAAGACACACATTTCTGGTTTTTAAACAATTTTTAGGTTAGCAAATTTGAAAAGCTGAGCCTCAAACACTTTGCAGCATTTTTTTGGGCCATCTTCATAGTCATCAAGATGGAAAGATCAGGGATATGCTCAATCAGGGAAAGTCACAGCATGATCACATCAAGGGGAAAAGTAAGTCAAAACTAGTAGAAGTAAATGAGTCCCATAACAGATTCACCTCTCTACATACTGCAACCGAGATACTGATAGCACAATCTAATTTCTTGCCATAACAATACAGGAAGAAACGACAAAAGAAAAATGTATTTCTCCTTTTCCTCCAGCTGCATTTCCCCTCACCATCATCAGATATTGCAGGCACATCTCTGCTACACAGCTAAAGCCACCTCTTAATCTACTTCCATACCTTTCCACATCTCACCATGCCCAGAGAAAAGAGTGAAGGAACCTCCTTATCTGCATCATCTCTCTCAAGCACCACTTTCTAGCTTGCATTTCTTAGGAGTCAGAAGAAACACATGCAGCATTTTGGGATCCCTTACACCTACCATTTTTTCATTTTCAAAATGTCAGAAGCATCACTTTGCACGAATCTCCACACATGCAGGGTTTGGCATATGCAGGATAGTCCTGAGCTGCCACATAAAAGGAGATCCATCTGAAAGGTGCACACCCAGTAGGATCTGCTCGTGTAGAGGGAGTTTGACACATACAACTCTCTGCCATTTTAGGTACTCAGGGTTCAGCGAAGAAACTGGTAATTCAGTTAAAAAAAAAAATAAATCTACCTAAGTAGAGTCATTGGATTGAGTTTAGGCTTATCCCCCTGAGCTGAAAAAGCTCAATAAATAGTCCATTCAATTTGGAAGTAAAAAGGGATACACTTTAACAATAAATAGGAGGTAAGGGGAGTTACAGAAAACAGGGAAGAAGGAACCAAAAATTCAGGGTATGGAAAATGAGAGGTATTAGAGGATAAAGAGGGAAAAAAGGGAACAAAATACACAATAGCAGAATACAGCCTGCGAAATGGGAATTGAGCCCACACGCTGGGATGGATGATTTGATGGTGGATGAAGCAGGGTGCAGGATTTTGATGATGAAATGTAGTTAGTTAGGGTTCCAAAGAAAATGGTTGTTATCTCCACGTGTTGGCTGGAGAGCATGTGGTGAGCCAGCAGCAGAACAGTGAGGAATTGGTCAGGCAGGGAGGACCAGAGAAGACAAGATGTGTCCCCCCTCTCCTTTTACAGCAGTTCTCGGTAGGAAGTGGGAGGAGGCTAAATATGACATCTGGGGGCAGGTCAGACCACCCCCAGGGATGAGTCAGGATAAGACTCCAGTTAGGCTTAACCCTTTACAGTCATGGAATAAATCAATCACAAAGTCATTAACTCTTCTCAAAAACAGAGTCAAAATAAATATTGGTCTTGCCAAGCAGCCAGCAGAACGATCCTGTAACACTGAGCAGGATCACTATGGAGTGCAGACAGAACTTCTGTGTGACGCTGATGTCTGTTCTCACCCGTTCTGTTCTCAAATCCCTGCAGGCAGCAGGAACTCAGCACCTCACTGCTCGCTGACTCCCCTTCTGCGGGTTCTAGCAGCCAAACAAAGGCTGCAGTTGGCTCCTAATCTTGCGAACAGAACTTTGCACCATGTCAAAAAACATCTGAGCTGGAAAATATTCACGGGAACGGAACTGCTCTGCAGAATTGTATTCCACAAGGTTGAGTCAGTATTTTGCCTGTGGATTTACACATGGCATGTTGTGGAATATCTTTTAATAACCTCACTGATTAACTCTCCCAGTATAGAAGCACTGCCCCCATTTGCTAATGCAAGCTTTGCACTACTAGCACCTCACACTCCAAAGAGAGACATCAACATGTTAAAAAGTCCCTTTCTGATGGTTTGAACTAATTGGAGGATTTGAATGAGAAATTAAACTATAGGCTGAGAAAGGAAAACATCGAGGATGCTACTTCACTCATAGCTTTACTGAGAAAGAAAAAAAAAATTGTTTAAGAGTTGTAACCCAAATATAGATAAGCTAGAGCTGCTTTGAGCTGCTTGAGCTTCTTGAGCTACTCTGGCTGCTGCATGTCTCTCCTTTCCTAGCTGGATCTGAATAATGCCACTAACTTCTTTCCTGCAGCTAATCCCCCCTGGCCAATCTACCCTCGCTTATCTGCTGCACAAGACAGATGGTGAGATAAGATTGGGAAGTGGGAGGAAGGTGGTAGGGTGGTTAGAAACCACTCTTAGGGATTTTTGATCTCTGGGAGGGTTGTGATGTCTCTGTATTACCTTTTCACTGTATATATCTGTAAATATTTGTTATATATTATAAATATCTGCTTGTATATTGTGCAAAGCTGTAAATATAAAGCTTCATTCTTTAACTTCCAGCTGACTGAGTCCTAGACTAGGTTATTTCAAAGTTGGGGGGGAGAACTGCAGAACAACCACACCCTTTTAAAAATCAAATCAAGTGCAAAGAGTTTCATTATTGTTGTTGAACATATGGAAGACACCACAGAAGTGTACCACATCTCATTTTTTCATACAGCAACCATTTTTTCCTTCTATTTAAAAAATGTCAATAAAATCTGGAAAGGTTGACAAAATGCATTTTAAAAGTTTCACCGGGGTGGGGGGGGACACAATGAATGAGGAAAGATTAAAAAAACAAATAAATAAAAGATGCTAGCAATGTAGAGAAAGCAGCAGTGTACTGGAGCTGTGCTAATCTACTGCAGCAACAGAGATTAATGAAGAGAGAACAAACATTTGACAGGTCACCTACCCATGGGAGTTCCAACGCCGTAACCTTTTGAGTCTATCAGGCCTCCAATCTGTGTTAGGTTACAGTTCCGCTGTGTGACAAACTCAATGGTTGTGGACTCCATCAGAAATGCATAATCAGAGGTGAGCACTCGCTGGATGCCTTCCTCGTTGCTTTTGACGAGCACTGACTGCCTCCTGCTACTCATGAAGGCCCACATCTTGTCATAAGTGGAGATTTTGGATTTCTGAAAGAGAAAATATTGGCTGCAACATGAGTAAGACACTGGTAAGAGCGAGGGCAAATCCTCTTTGCACACTGCTTGCTCTCTCCCTGTGTTTTATGTGGCTTCACAGACTGCAGTGGCTTGGAAGGAACCCTCAAAAGTCATTTTAGACAATCCCCTGCAGGCAGCAGGGGCACCTCCAACTAGTGCAGGCAGCCCAGGGTCACATCAAGTGGGACTTGTTCTAGTGGGAGTTGTCCCTGCCTGTGGTGAGAGGTTGGAACTCAATGATCTTTGAGATCCCTTCCAACCTAAACCATTCTATGATTCTATGTCTGATCTTGAATGACTCAACCACATCCCTGGGCAGCCTGTTCTAGTGTTCCACCACTCTCACTGTGCACAACTTCTTCCTGATGTCCAACCTAAATCTTCCCGGCTCCAGTTTCAAACCATTGCCCTTTGTTCTATCCTTTTGATCCCTTCTAAACAGCCTCTGCCCTACCTTCCTGTAGGCCCCCTTCAGATACAGAAATGTAGTTATAAGATCTCCCTCGCAACCTTCTCTTCTCCAGGCTGAACAGGTTTTACCAAGGCATTCTTCTAAGGGTGCCTGCACCATCTCAGCTGTACCTGCCATCCTCTCTGTGCAAAACAAAACAGCAGGACAGGTTCTCAAGGAAATATTCAGTGCCTGTGGTTTTTCTGCCTTTTCCTCTTTACATGTTTTCATGCAGGATGAAGGCCTGCAGAACTCTACAGAAGGTAGAGTTCTGACCTACAAAGAATTTCAGTGGAGTCAGGTTTGTCAAAATGTCGTTGGGTGTTACAGGGGAATCTGTGGATTCTGGCACAGGTGAAAATTTTCACTCTTCTTTCAGTCACTCAGCTAACTCCTAGAATGGAATTATAGAATCATCATGGTTGGGAAAGACCTCTAAAGTCATCGAGTCCAACTGTTTACCCAACACCATCTTGACCACTAACCCATGTCCACACATTCTTTTTAACACCTCCAGGGATGGTGACTCCATCCCTGGGCAGCCTGTTCCAATCCCTGACCACTCTTGCAGCAAAGAAATTGTTCCTAATTTCCAATCCAAAGCTCCTCTGTACAACCTGTTGCAGTGTTGAGCTACCCTCATGGTGAGGAAGATGCTGAGTGGTGTTCAGTTGCGTGGTGTTAGCCTCATCTCTTTAGCAACGTTTCAAACTCAAGCTGTCTCAGAGAATGTTCAGCAATGTTTCATTTTGGCTAATAAATAAAATGTAGGAATCTAGCTTGAGGATGAGAATAATCAGAGTTTTTTCGAAGGAGTCTTTCATCTTCCAGTGTCACTCTTCAACACAGCCCTTGCTGTCAGCTCTGGTGGAGATACTAAACAAAGATTGACACTGCAAACCTTTCTGAAGTTCAGCTGATTGGCAGCCATAAACTCTGCCCCGGAGGAGAATTAGCAATGTATACAGAGTAAAAAAGAACATTTATTTAGGAAAAAAAAAAAAAAAAAAAAAAGAAAGATGGCTTTGTCCCCCTGCTGAGATACAATCCAAGAGTTATTTCACTCTGCCTGGGGACTTTGCAAATCAAGCATTTGAACTGACTCTAGTGTCAGTGCTGACAAAGCTGAAGACTCTTCAGGCTCTGCGTGAACACATTGGCACTGTGCTGAGCATAGGTTGTGCCTGATTGCAGAAGATGTTAGTAGCAGTGAAAGGAGAAACCATTTCTTTTCAGAAAACACCATGAGCACCAAAAAAAAAAAAAAAAAAAAAAGAAGAAACCCAACAGATATGGACTGTCCTTAAAAGGTTTGTTTGGTAAATCAAGTAATACTTGCAAGCATTTACACAGGTATCAAGTTAGAAGGGACCCTCAAAGGTCATCTGGTCCAGGCCCCCAGCACAGCACACTCTAAGCAACGCACATCATCAGCTCTGTGAGAATCTAAATTATTAGATAATATAGAGAGGATGGAAAAAATTCATGTTTTTTCAGTAGTTTTCAAAGTCAGTGATGTTTTCCTGGTAAATTTTTACCGAGAATCCCTATTGAACTTAACCCAGTACACAAAACAAATATTTTAGTCCCTGTAAATAATCCGAGCAATAGAAACAGTTGCAGAGAAAACAGCTTTAGTAAACTGTTACATACAAATTACTGATGCATGTTGAGTGGAAACAAAACCAAAACAAACCAAAAAAGAGAGCAAAAGCCAAATGAGCTACAACAAAAAATAAAGAATTAACTGCAATGCATGACCACTTCTATATTTCTGCTTAAAAAAAAAAAAAAAAACAAAAACAAAAACTAAATTCCAGGATGAAAGGGAAAATGTTGCTCTCCACTGAAGCATTAGAGCTTGTCAGAAAATACAACATCCTCCAAAGGCCAGGGTGCTTATCCTGTGATGGCTGATTTAATCAGCTAGGATGAAGTCACAGATACCACTGAAAAGGAAGGAACAGAGGCCACCGAAAGAAAAATAAATCAGAGAAAGCTCTTGCATACAGGAATAATTACACCCAAAAGCAAAGGGTCTGTACACGATGACTGTAGAAGAGAAGACAAGATCTAGAGCATCGGGTGCACGTGGCTCAGCACTGCCAAGCTAACAAGCATGCACTGATAACTCTGTTTTCTCATCTAGGCACAACACCAGACTGGCTCTAGACTGCTTTCCTCCACAGCCAAAAGCTACAAGTGAGAGCTGAAAAGGCACCAAGGCAAACAACCTCTCAATTCTACCCAGCACTTACAAATTCTTACCAAAACTTGTGTACGGTTCTAGTGGAGTTGTTTTACGCACAGCAGGGAGAGCGTTTTAGCTGATAACGAAAAATGAAACCCCAACAGCACTGGATCCAGGAAAACAAATCACAAATGGTTTCCCTAGAGGGTGTTTTATCTGAGAATAAATAATTAACCCCCCAACACCATTGGATCCAGGAAAACAAAATCACAAATGGTTTCCCTAGAGGGTGTTTTATCTGAGAATTAAAAATTAAACCCCCAACAGCATTGGATCCAGGAAAACAAAATCACAAATGTTTTCCCTAGAAGTGTTTTTTCTGAGAATAAAAAATTAAACCCCCAAAAGCATTGGATCTAGGCAAAGAAAATCACAAATTATTTCCCTAGAAGTGTTTTATCTGAGAATTAAAAATTAACCCCCCAACAGCATGGAATCCAGGAAAACAAAATTAAAAATTGTTTCCCTAGAAATGTTTTATCTGAGAATTAAAAATTAAGCCCCCAACAGCACTGGATCCAGGAAAACAAAATCACAAATGGTTTCCCTAGAGAGTTTTTTGTCTGAAAATAAAAAATTAACCCCCCAACAGCATCAGATCCAGGAAAATAAAATCACAAATGGTGATTTGGAAAGAAAAAAAAGAAAAAAAAAGAAAAAGAAAGAAAAAGAAAAAAAAAAAAAAAAAAAAAAAAAGCTCAGCAGGCTCACAGGGCTGAAATCAAGAAGGCAGAACAATCAAAAGCATCAGGAGCCCGTTTGACATTGAACTAAAGAGAGTGACACACCAACGTGTACGTATTGCTTCTCGTGGTGATCGCTGTGTCATTCACACTGATGGAAGCAGATGCTGCAATTTACATTACGTCTCCATCTCCTTTCGCTGTGTGCAAATCAGTCCGGTTAATCAACTGGCGCACTCCATCAACCAAGTGTGCTGTTTTATCTGGGTTACTTCACCACATTGCTTCAGCTAACTGGAAATCACTGTTTGGAAATGCAGCCTAGCTGGAAATCAACCAGAAATGATGTCTGTGTAAGATAACGTGTGGTGACATGATTTCGGCGTGCTCGTGTTCCCCTCAGTGATGCCGAAGACAATGCAGAGCAGTCAGAAAGCTGCCTGTGCTTTGCAGTATTTGAATTTATCTGGAATGGAAAAGAAAAAAAAAAAAAACCAAAACAAAAACTAATGGGAAAAATGGAAATAAGAAGGTAAAGCAGAGCAGTAAAGTCACCTACTTGGTGTTTAAAATGGTAGCGCTCAGAATGACATTCAGAGGACACTGCCAGTGACATGCTCAGCGTTCGTAAATTAAAGATCATTGGAATGTAATTGTGCATGTCAGGGATCACAAAAGGCAGCGCAGCGACAGCTCCCAGTTAGTCTAATGCTATGCACCAACGTGGAGGTGGGGGGGGGGAGGGGCGGTGAAACCAGAAGGAACCTTCATTAGTGATGTGGTATTTACAGCTCTGTCCTGAAGCACTGCCTGGGAAAGTCAAATAGCTCAGCAGCGAGACTCCAGCCCGTAAGGTTAGAAAAATATCAGGATGTTGAATGAATGTGAGAACAAACAAGGATAAAAGGGCAGGAAAGCAGACCCCAGGATGTGAGGCAGGGCTGGATAAATGCACAGCAAAAAAAAAAAAAAAACCACAACCAAACCCTGACATTTCCTACACAGAGAAAATTACAGATCTATTAATGACTATTTTCATTTTAATGATAGTATCCCATTTCTTCCCTGGCTTTTAAAAGCATTTGGGTGTCAGAGGCAATGTCTCAGCCTTGCTATCGCCCATGCAATACTCAAACAAAACAGGCACCAGTAAAGAAAGACTAAAGGGAATACACTGAGAAAAAAAAAATAATGAGTACCTGAAAAGTCAGGAACTCAGTTCTCATCTATTTTTGAAAGCTCTCTCCACCACATAAGAATCTTTCTGTCAATCTCCACATCCATATAAAAAGACCACTGCCAGACCCCAGATCCACCACTGCTTTCCACTGAAGACACTGCCTCTGACCTCCGTGTGACTTCTGTCTCTCTGAGCTTTCTCAGTGGCCACAGGCCACTGTGCTTAAAGTTGTTTTGATTCCTGGAGATTTCTAAGGCCAAAGGAGCAATTCTGTGCATTTTATTCTGACCTTCTGTAACACACAGAATGCGAAATGCCACTTCTGAGTTACTTCACTGAGCTCATCACTTTTGTGTTTGCATGGAGAAAAAGAATAACAGATGAGAAGTGCATTCGTAATGTTCCTCCATAGGAGCCTTAGCAAGGTGCACAATATAGTCTCTCACAACATCCTTAGTGACAACCTGGTAAGATAGGGATTGGGCAGATTCTGGGGCCCTCAATTTAGTAAAGATGTTGAGGTGCTTGAAGGTGTCCAGAGAAGAGCACCAAGGCTGGGGAGGGGGCTGGAGCAGAGACCTTTGAGTAGAGGCTGAGGGAGCTGGGGGTGTGCAGTCTGCAGAAGAGGAAGCTCAGGGCAGACCTCATTGCTCTCTACAGCTACCTGAAAGGAGGTTGCAGCCAGGTTGGGTTGGTCTCTTCTGCCAGGCACCCAATGACAGAACAAGAGGACACAGCCTCAAGCTGTGCCAGGGCAGGTTCAGGCTGGACATTTGGAAGAAGTTCTTCATGGAAAGAGTGATTGGCATTGGAACAGGCTGCCAGGGGAGGTGGTGGAGTCCTCATCCCTGGAGGTGTTTAAGAGGAGGCTGGATGAGGCACTTAGTGCCATGGTTTAGTTAATGAGAAGGGTTAGGTGATAGGTTGGACTCAATCATCCTAGACGTCTTTCCCAACCTGGTTGATTCTGTGATCTACAGGTAGAGGACTGGTTGAGATGTCATTTTGAAAGGTGGTAGCTGATAGCTTAAGTGGAGTGCCTCAGAGTCAGTCCCAGGCCCATTATAAATAATGTGGAAAATGGTATGGAAAGCCCCCTCAGCAAGATTGTGGATGACACCAAACCAGGAGGAGACAAATACACTGGAAGAGCTACCATACACAGAGACCTGAAGAAGCTGGAAAATCCATGTAACAGGAATCACAATAGGTTTAACAAAGATACATGCAAAGCCTGTTTTGGGAGAAAGTAATCTCAAGCCTCCATACTGGCTGGGAACTGACTGGTGAGAATATATCTTGGCTGAAAGAGACTTCTAGATCTATGAGGACAGCAAGCTGAGCAACCTATCCATGCAGCAAGGATGCAAACTGATTTGTCAGCAAGGCTATAGCCAACAGAGTAAGGGATGTGATTAATCTGCAATACTTGGCACTTGCCAAGCCACACCAGGGACACTGTGTCCATCTTTGGTCATCCAAGTTCTAGAGAGATGCTAAAACCAAGGTGATCAAGAGCTTGGGGATCTTAGCATACAAAGAAAGATTGATGGGAATGGTAAGGCTTACACAGACTCTAATCACGTTCTTCCATTACCTCAAGACAAGGTTAGGGAGATGTTGAAGATAATCTCTTCAGTAAGATGCATGGTGACATGGAAAGAGGCAGTGCCTCAAACTGCTAAAGGGAAATTTCATGTGAATATGAGGGGAAAAAAAATCTTTAGCATGAGAACAATTAAGTGTTGGAAGAGGTAACCCAAAGAGTCAGTGGAATCAGCTCACTGGAAATACTTGTGACAGCTTTACACAGTCTGCAATAAGCTAATCTAAGGCTTTGCTTCCAAGTAGGGAAGCAGATCTCCTCCAACAAGTGGAAAGGAAAATTCAAATCTGAGAGAGGCCTCTAATTTCTGTGATTCTTTAAGCAGAATGAAGTTACATACAGTACTGAGTGTTGCTGGAGACTCTTTGGATCTTGACACTGAGCAATTTCAAAATAGCAACACGGCAAAAGAAAACAAAAGCTCACGAACAAAACCCAACCAAATGAAACAACCTCTGATAACACTGAACTCAAGTAGTTTATACCTCGAGCCAAAGGGAAGTCTGTTCTCTGCCAAGGAAACCTATTTCCCTGTCTTTTTTCACCTTTCAGTCCTTTGAAAGCCAGGCAGACTCAGCCCAATTGTTTTAGACACGACCCCTTGGAAATTGCGAGCAGCAGGAGGGCAATCCAAGCCGACCTTTTTACACAGTACATCTATTTTATTCATTCCTTATTAATTTATTTTTTTTTTAAGTTTGGCAATTTGTTTGACATGTGCCCTAACTCCACACAGCTGTGCCACAAGCCAGAGGACTCATTTCGGATGTTCTTCACGAGAGCAGAAGCACTACTGCATCTCGAGAGACCTTTCTTTTCCAAGCACAAGAAGGTTGGATGTCAAATTGAGGTGTAGCAACTATTACAGATGATCCTCTTAGGGCTGAGAGCTGTTCTAACACATCTGGGACATGTCTTCAGCATTTTAGGCCACAGAGGATTAGTGCCATTAACAGAGAGCTAAACAAAGTTAATTAATTGAATCCGTTTCAAATCATAGTACGACAAGCTTAAAGCTGAGAGAACAAACCCACAGCCTAAAGGTAAAGCCTGGGTTAGAAGCTGTCATTGTCTTCCAGCACTGCAAATACAGGGGAGCTCAAAGATTACTCCCTCCAAAAGAGTTTGAACACTCACATAAGCAACAACAAATTGCAAACAAACATAAACCAGGCTGCTGCCTTTCCTGAACTGTCACCAAATGGCAATCTGTAAAGGCTGACTGCTGCTGCTCCAGTGTTTAGCAGTTAGTGATGATGGATTTGTTGGGTTGCGCACTTCTTGCTTCTGGAATTACATCTGTGTGCACTGATCCAGCTCTCCGTGTCCTTAATGTGAATCTGAATTCAGGAGAAGAGGTTCTGCTCCCTCAAACTGCTCAGTGCTTATGAAGTGGACAAATGATGATCCATTGCTGGGACTTCAGAGATAAACAGTAATGGGTGCAAATAATAAATATAATAAATATCAGAATCAGCTGCAGAAATCAGGCTTGATGGGGCTCTGAGCAGCCTGCTCCAGTTGAAGATATCCCTGTTGACTCCAGAGGTTACTTCCAACCCAAATCAGTTTGTGATTTGGATTCTGTGATATCAGATGCTGTTAGGTTTTTTTTTAGCTTTGCACACTATCACCTCCTGTCCCATTTCCAGAGATTCCAGGGACTTCAGAGCTAAACAGTAATAGGTGCAAATAATAAATATAATAAATATCAGAATCAGCTACAGAAATCAGGCTTGATGTGGTTCTGAGCAGCCTGCTCCAGTTGAAGATGTCCCTGTTGACACTAGAGGTTACTTCCAACCCAAATCAGTTTGTGATTTGGATTCTGTGACATCAGATGCTGGGTTTTTTTAGCTTTGCACACTATCACCTCCTGTCCCATTTCCAGAGATTTCCACAGAATCACAGAACTTTAGAGGTTGGAAGGCACCTCAAGGGATCAACAAGTCCAACTTCTCTGCCAAGGCAAGAGTCAGTTTACTGCTTGCCCTCCAGGAGGACTCAAGAGGCTCCTTTCTGCTGAAGTAGAAGACATAATACAAAGCAGAGTAAACAGAACCAAAGCAAAGACAAGCACAGAATCATAGACTGGTTTAGGTTGGAAGGGACTTTAAAGATCATCTAGTTCCATCTATTTTGTCATGAACAATCCATTTACAGTTGCTTTAACAACTGAAATAATTTCCAGTTTCCAAAGTCTCACTGAATTTTGCACTGCAAAAGTAAGTGCTGCTTTTTGAGGCAGCAAGAGCAATACGTTCACTGCCTTTGACATACCTGAGCACATTGTGTGCAAAACACGATTTGGACTCAATTTCATATCCACACCTGATGCCCCCACAATATAATGTGATGCCAGGGGCAATCCAGACCCTGCCTTGACAGATGTGCAGTGCAGATTTTTAAATCACTGCTTTTACAGAGCATCGATGTGGTCTTGGGCAACCTGGGCTAGTGGGAGGTGTCCCTGCCAGTACCAGGAAGGGTTTGGAACCAGAGAGAAACATAAAATGGTTTAGGTTGGAAGGGACATCAAAGAGTTCCAACCCCCCACCATAGGCAGGGACACCTCCCAGTAGAACAGGCCAATGATCACCTTCAAAGTCCCTTCAACCCAAATCATTCTGTGAACCTATGAGTCTTAAGTACACTGAAAATATACATCCCTCCACCTCTGCTGGACAGCAGAGCAGACTTAAATCGGCTTAGCTGTCCTTTATCAACCAACAGATGGGTTGTGCTGAATCAAGTGAGGTTCTGTTATCATCAAGGTTCTGACTATCATTTGATTTTCTGACCAGATTAGCAGCTAGTTATAAAACTACCTGATAGGAGGAGAGGGAATAGATTGAAGCTTGAGGAGGGCAGATAGAGACTGGAGATTAGAAAGAAATGCTTTACAGTGAGGGTGGGAAGAGATTGGCACAGGTTGCCCAGGGAGGTTGTGTATGCCCCCTCCCTGGAGGGGCTCAAGGTCAGGCTGGACGAGGCCTGGAGCAAACTCTTCTAGCAGGGAGGCTAGCACCAGATCACAGGCTCACAGGATATCAGGGGTTGAAAGGGACCCAATGAAATCATCCAGTCCAACCCCCCTGCCAGAGCAGGACCACAGAATCTAGCGCAGATCACAGAGGAACACATCCAGACAGGCCTGGAAAGGCTCCATAGAAGGAGACTCCACAGCCTCTCTGGGCAGCCTCTGTCAGTGCTCTGGGCCCCTTGTGTTGAGCTGCAACCTCCTGTGCTGCAGCTTACACCCATTGCTCCTTGTCTTATCCCAGGGAGCAAGTGAGCAGAGCCTGTCCCCCCTGCTCTTGACCAGCCCTCAGACATTTATGATCTACAACAACTCTTCCAACCCAAACCATTCTACGAACCTCTGAAAAATCTGTAGCACCAAATATTTTCTTTGGGTTTTTTGTCTGCATTTTTATTTATTGCCTCCTAGAACAAGCCAGTCACACGGTCCTAAATCATCCAAGTGAAAAAGACACTCTCTTTTTTTTATCAGTCTGATTTCCTTGACACTGACCCCTTGACCTCAGCGCATTTATTTTCTTTCTTAATCTTTTTCTTTATTTCCTTTTCTATTTTTCTTTCCCCCTCCTTCTTTTGGTGTAGATTTTTTTTTTTTTTTCCTTAGAACTGCTGAGGCCTGGAAGCCCCTAAGTGAACCAACCAAGCTCAATTCTGTTCTGTCAGCATAAAAGCAATCAAAGCAATGCAGAGAGCCTTCTCCCCTCCGAAAGGCAGCTTTCATGGTCCATAGAGCACAAATGAAAAAAAGGTAGGAGAGGTGTTTCTGCCAAGAATGGAGCTACCAGGAATGAAAAATGCAGTGCTCGGAGAACGACATTATTCCTCCTGCCCTGATTGTGCTTTCTTTTCTTTTCTTTTTCTTTTTTTTTTTTTTCTTTTTTTTTGGTTTTAAAAACCAAAGGTTTCGAACAAATGTTAAAATATTTCAAGTAATTTATGGTTTGGTTTTTTTTTTTTTTTCTTTTTTTTTGGTTTTAAAAACCAAAGGTTTCGAACAAATGTTAAAATATTTCAAGTAATTTATGGTTTGGTTTTTTTTTTTTTTTTAATAATAAAATTTAAAAAATAATTCTCCAATCCTAATGCTATTTGAAATAAGTTTTTCGCCATCAGCTTTGACCTGGGAATGAGGAAGGATTTTATAGCTCCAAAAAAATCGCTGATGGATTTCAGAAAACTACGCCAGAAATGATTTATAGTCCTCTGCAGAATTGTAACTCGCATCACAAGGGCTCCCTTTGTAAAATACCAGTGGGATATTTCCCACACTTCTCTAGGTTTCTTCCTTTATAAGTAGGAACGAGACACTAAGCGAATTTAACCTGTTTTGAAAGGAAATCCTATATTCTGTGCCTCGTGTCTTCACATAAATAAGTGGATAAATCCACTTCTGCTCGCTCTGCCTCTTCTCAGATTCGAAGGGAAGTACAAAACTCCACACTTTGTTTGCACTGTACCTGAAAACAACCTCATAAAAGTGCTTGCACAGCATCTGGAAGCAGTCTGCTTCTAAAAACCATGAGTGCATCCTTTCATCACTGGAACTGAGCATGAAGTTCACAAATAATGCTTTAAATATTGAACCCCTAACAGAATCATAGAATGGTTTATGTTGGAAGGGACCTCAAAGATCATTTAGTTCCAACCTCCCTACCATAGACAGGGACACCTCCCACTAGAACAGGTTGTTCATCCAGCCTGGCCTTGAACACCTCCAGGATGTTGTGGATCACACCGAAGATCACATTCTGTGATCCACAACCTCCCTGGGCAACCTGTGCCAGTGTGTCACCACCCTCACTGGAAAGAACTTCCTCCTAACATCCAGTTTCAATATCCCCTCTGCCAGTTTAAACTCATTACCTCTCATCCTGTCACCATCCCATGATTGCTCCCTCCCTGGAGGTGTTCATGACCAGATTAGATGAAGCCTTGAGCAACCTGTCCTAGTAGAAGGCATCCCAGCCTATGGCAGGGGGTTGGAACTAGGTGATCTTTGAGATCACTTCCAACCTAAATCATTCTATGATTCTATGACTGCACTCTCACAACATCTACTCTGGCATGGAAAATCTTTCTGCAATGCCCAAGCCACTCTGTAGCTGCATTAGAAATCAAACTCAGCATTCTCTGTGTCAACAGCTACAAACTACAACACAGGAGGTGTCACTTAGACTTACAGACACTTGTTCACCCTGAGGGTGATAGAGTACTGCAGCAGGCTGCCCAGAGAGGGCATAGAGTCTCCCTCTCTGGAGATTTCCAAAACCCATCTGAATGCATTCCTATGCAACCTGCCCTGGCAGGGAGGGCTGAACTCGATCTCTAGAGCTCACTTCCAACCCCTCCCATTCGGCAATGCTATCAGGCAGTGACAGGACTAGGGGGAATGGAGCAAAGCTGGAGGTGGGGAGATTCAGATTGGATGTGAGGAGGAAGTTGTTCAGCATGAGAGTGGTGAGAGCCTGGAATGGGTTTCCCAGGGGGGTGGTTGGGGCCACATCCCTGGAGGTGTTTGCAGCCAGGCTGGCAGAGGCTGTGGGCAGCCTGCTCTAGGGTAGGGTGTCCCTGGGCATGGCAGGGGGGCTGGAACTAGATGATCCTTGTGGTCCCTTCCAACCCTGACTGATTCTACGATTCAAAAATGTTTTTGAATGAGAAGACAGGAAGCCCACTGATTAATATTTGCTCATGTGTTGGCCAAACCAGTGATGAATAAAAATTGCTTTGTTGTCTTCACAGGTTCCAAAAACTCAATGCAAGTTTCATTGTCACTTTTGCTGTTTTGATTGGGCTTGGCACATGTCAAACACCAGCTTTAATTATGGCCTGGAATGAGAATGATCAAAATCACACAGGCTGGTGTGGGGTTTTTTTTTCTCCCTTCAATATAATCTTCCACCAGACCTAACCAAACCCTTGACATTCAAAATAACCAAGAATTTCAACCATTTCTTTACAAAATATTTTCCCCACAAAATATTTGTCAGCTATAGATTAGCACAAGAACACCACTGAGGTGTTCTACAGTGCAATTTGGATTTAACACAGCACCTCTTTGATTCTAATGAGTACATTACCAACAACTCGAGGCCATATGTGCTAGCTAAGAACAGATGAGGCTTTCTCTGTACTCAGCCGACCTGGGTTACTAACTAGTTGGAGTTAATTGAGGCAAAAAGGATTGGTGCCATATGTGGTTCCTATCAAAGGTGTAGAGGAGTGGAGGGACACCGATCAGGAGCACTGTTTGTTAGCAAATCTGTCAGGTGTTGGAGCAATTCTGGCAGTTCCATCTCGAAACCCTTGTAGTCTCCTAAACAACATACTTGAGAGCTGCTTTCACAAAGGAGCTGCTTTCTTCCATCAATTGAGAGGTTAAAAAACAAATTAAAAGCCCTGGGATGAAATGCTGCACCTTAGCAACAGTTTACTCACAGAATCACAGAAACCACCTTGGGCAAGCTGTGCCAGTATCTCCCCACCCTCACTGCAAACAACTTCCTCCTAACATCCAGTTTCAATCTCCCCTCTGCCAGCTTAAACCCATTCCTCCTCATCCTGTCATTACAAGGCCTTGTCAACAGTCCTTCCTGTAGCCCCTTTTAAGATACTGGAAGGCTACTCCAAGGTCTCCTGGAAGCCTTCTCTTTTCCAGACTGCACAGCCCCAACTCTCTCAGCCTGTCCTCATAGCAGAGCTGCTTCAGCCCTCTGAGCATCTTGGTGGCCTCCTCTGGACTCTCTCCAACACTTCCATGTCCTTCTCGTGTTGAGGGCTGCAGAGCTGCAGACAGTGCTGCAGGTATGGTGTGCAAGAGAGCAGAGCCAAGGGGCACAATCCCCTCCCTTGCCCTGCTGCCCACAGCTGCTCTTGCTGCAGCCCAGCACACAGTTGCTGTCTGGGCTGCACTCACACTGCAGCCTCATCTTCAGCTTTGCATCATCCCAGACCCCGAAGTCCTTTTCCTCAGGGCTGCTCTCCAGCAAGCCATGTTTTTCTTCACAGATCAGCTACCACATTGCCTCTGAAGCATCCTTAGTGTTCATGACCCCCATTGAAGTAGATGTTCCAAATGGTACAGCTGGAGCCTTCAGCTTAGATAACACTCCACAGAATCTTTATTTTCCTGAAAAGTTTTCTGAATTATCAAGTGTTCTTAGAGAAAGATCAACCTGGCCAACCTTTCTGTTAAAAATAAAATCCTATCTGAACAGAACAACAGTTCTACTGTTTGAAAACTGCCTTCTAAAGATACCCTGCTGTTGTTTTTCATCTTTGCTTGATTTGGAAAGTAAAACATAGCTCAAAAAAAAAAAATTCTCTGCATTTTTTCCCAAATTGTCTACCCATGGCAATTAAAATTTTGCCTCTGTCAGAAATCCAGAGTGATGGAAGTGTTTTGGTACTTAAAATATTTCTTCAAGGCAGGAATATCAGGGTAAAATGAAAATCAATACGCTGTTGTCCTGCAGCCCCTAAAATCCTAATGATCCAGGAAAAAGCCTTTTTTTTTTTTTTCCCCCACCAGACAGAGAGCTGATGAATTGCTACATTAAGCTGAGATGGGATTCACATCATTTTCTGTCATCATGAACTCTAAACTTCATTGGATTTTGAAACTCAGAGAGGTGCAACAGCTCACAGGGCTTTAACCTTGACATTTCATACGCTCTTGATGAAGCTTAAGTGCCTGTGTCAATGCTTATAAAAAAGGTATAAATATTCAGAGAATGTCTCGAAATTCATTTGGTTATAAAAGAGGTACACAGGTGAAGCTCTCACACTTTGCACATTCAGTTTGAGCCTTACTCTAACAAAAAAAAAAAAAAAAAAAAAGA